>VDFB02000456.1:0-29179 GCA_007258455.2 Sequoia sempervirens | reverse complement strand
TACCTATCACATTGGAGTTGCTTTAAAGTTGGTTAAGGAAATTGAGGATGAGACTTTTGATAGTTCCATTGATAAGCATGTTATTTTTCTTACTGAATTGGAGGAACAATGCATAAAGGTGGTTGATTGCATTACAGAAAACCAAAGCCAAGTCAAGAAGTTCTTTGACAAGAAAGTGAAATCCCATGATTTCCAAATTGGAAATCAAGTTATGTTATAAGATAAGAGAAGGGAACCAAAAGAGATACATGGAAATTTTGATTCTTTGTGGAGAGATCCTTTCATGATTCACCAAATCTCTGGTGAAAATAGTTTTCTTTTGGCATTTTAAGATGGAAAACCTTTTCTACTACCCCACAATGAACAACATCTAAAGTTGTTCACTCAGTGAAGCGACATATAAGTTTGTAAATTTTAGTATAGTTTTGTGTTTTTCTTGTTGTTTTCTTATTTTTGTTTCCTAACTCTATAGCCCAATGAATGGATGAAGGCTCTTAGAGTTCTATATTTTTTCTCCCTTCGATCGTTTCAAAGGATGATTAAAGGAAGCTCTCGAATTAGAGCCAACTATTATCCTCGAATTTTGCTTGCTCAATTCATGGGATAACCCCTATGAAACTTGTCAATTTCATAGCCCATATCCTCTAAGAACGTGTATCGAGACAATTTTAGATTGCTCTTATACATAGTCCAACCCCTTGAAAATTTATTTTGATTGGCTCGTCTTTTTGCCTTTTAAAAATTTGTAAAACTCAAATTTTTGAGAGTTAGTAAATTTTCTTCACATGTAACATCATTGAATTTTAGCATGACTGTGTATGTTTGTAAGCTACATGTTGAGTGCAGTCACGGATAATTTCTCTGCAACTACACTCCTACACCCAAATTTTTGACATTAATGTTGGTTTTAGTGGTCAATTTATTAATCATTTCAACCCTTTTTATTTTCATTTTACTTTGTTCCTTCGACTGATTCATGTCTCTTGCTTCCTCTCTACTTTTTGTTGTGCTCGTGTTGAGTTTTCATCAAAATTTAATTAGGTTTCTCAACTTTTTTAGGGTTTCTAGGTATGTAAAACGTTGACTAGGCTTTTGCATTATTCGTTAATGCTTTCTTTCACTATTTTCACCACTACTTCTGAAACGTTGATTAGGATTTCTTTTAGTTTTGCATTGTTTGGATTTTGTATATATTTTCATGCTTTCACCATAGGGTAGAGTTTCATTTTTTACCTACACACCCATGCTCAATGGTGTTGCTTGAAGAATTATCTCTAAATGAAATAGATGATCGATGTTGTTCGAATATAAAACTCTAAACATCCCCATATAAACTCTCGAAACCCTTACCAAAGGATGTTGTTTGGAGACTACAAACTACCTTTGTTCCATTTGTAAAACATCCTCACCCTCACTAAACATGTGTTCAAATATTTTTCTCTAGACAACATCATCCTGCACAGACCCTGCCTTCATTTTTTTCGGGGAAATTTTCCTTGAACAACACACCAATATACCATGTTTGAAACATGTCATGCAAAGAAAATACTCTAAATGACATCATCTTTGGACAGTGCAACTAACACATGTAGTTCGGGGAATTTTCCCCAAATGACACTTAGTACTACCCTTGCATGATTTTCATGTACTTCAAGGAAAATTCTTTTAAGTACATAAAAATGACCTACGTGCACTTCAGAGAATTTTCCTCGAAGTTCATACCATTTGCACTCGCAAGTGTAGGTCAGAGATTTTTCCCCAACTTGCACCAAATGGATTTTCCCTTCACATTTGCATTTCAAAGAATTTTCTCAAATTTGCACTTGTTTTATCTTACCCTCATGTACTTCAAAGAATTTTCTCTGAAGTGCATGACCTTTGCACATCATATGTAGGTCAAAGAATTTTCTTTTGACTTACATCCTTTAACCTACCCAAATTGTAGTTCAAGGCCTACAATTGCAAGATGGCTAAAGAATTGCTAGAAATCTGAAATAGATTGAATAACCCAAGGAACTTTTTAAGAGAAAATCAAAGTTACATAAATTGGAAAAACATAAGAATGCAAACTAAGACTTCGAGAGATTATGCCATTTCGATGTGAGAAAATTGCATTAAGAGCTTCCAATTTGAAAAGATACAATGCAAATATGCATGGATGGATGCAAATACAAGCTAGGTAGTGAGTTTATATAGAACTTAGGAGAGGAGGTAGGTGGAAAATCCAACCAATAGGAATTAACCACAAAACATGGAGATGGACCACCAAAAGTGGAGGATGCCACCAAAAGTGGATATGGACCACCAAAAGTGGAAAGTGGTTCCACCCTTTAAGGAAGGGGACACCACACACTTATATCCTAGTAATAAACTCACTTTATTATCCTAAGAAAGCTTAATTAAGTGTAGGAAAAACCTAGGGCTAAGAGAAAATAAATTAACCCACTAGGAAAATAAAAACCTATGCCAACACCCCCCCTTAAGCATAGCTTCGGAGGATGCAAAAGATGATGGGTCCCAACAAATGAAGCCATGTTAGGTACCCATGTACATATAAATTCTCCTCCAAAGAAGAAGAAGCCCCATCCCATAAAAAGGAAGTACGCACCCTATAATAGAGAGAGAAATGAAGTGGAAGGACAAAGAAGCCCCTCCAAAGAGATTCAATGGTAGATGATCGAAACTGGATGGAGAAGATAGTCCATGATCATCGAACAACATTCCTCCCCTTAAAAAGAAACAAAACCAAAGGTGTATGTGAGCTATCTCCCCACTCTTGAAAGGAATTGTAGGAAGAAAAATCAAGATGTATTGAGTCTCTGAACTTGGCCCAAGTGTCCCCATGTCAATGCTGAAGGCTCCCACAATCAAATCAGGCGTTCTAGGCCACACTACTAAAAATGAAAACTTAGAATCTCCTAGAGACTGATGTAGAACACCATCCAAAGACTCAAGTATCTCCTCTGAAGATGTATCCTCCAAATTTTGATTCAAGGTATCCACACTCATGTCAAACTACAATGAATGATTAAGAGGGTCAAAGTGTTCCCTCACAACAACTGAAGAAGAATCAACTTCATCAAAGAGAATATGAATACACTCAATAGTGTCTCCCAAATCTACAATATGTGTCTACATAAACACGTTTGAAATACCTGTCAAGAGATCATCCCAAGCTGAATCAGGAAGACTATAGATATCCTATTGTAAGAAGTCATTGGAAGCTTTCGAAGAAGCAACTCTAAACTCTAAAGTAGCAATAGTAGATGCAAGGACAAGAGAGTGGTCCTCAAAGAGAATATGTATGTCCTCAATAGTATCATCTAGATCCGAGATGAGGGACTCTACAAACAAACACAAGATGTCTAGTAGAAATTGGTCCCAATGAATTGAATTCAAAAGACATAATTGATCCTACTGCAATGAATCATTGTAGGCTCTCAAAGAAGCATCTTTGAAATCTGAATCTGTAATAGGTGATGTCAATATAATCTCAACATGAGGATGAGAAGCAAGAGAAGTCTTTGTGTCATCTGAACATTCAAGACGTGCATAATACTTAAGATCCTCTAAAGTATCATCATCATAAGGTATATTATCTACATCATCAATTGGAATGAGGCAATGCAATAGGATCATCTGGGAATGGAGAAACATGAGGGTCTCCAAGCATCTCCCAAATCTTGGTTCAAATTGTGCGGGGACATTCAATGCCCACTATAGACAACAAAGTGTCATAATCAACATGACAACCAATTATTCCTATTACATGATCAATTCTATTACCCCAAACATTCTTCTTATTAGGTGTGTCTGGTTCAGGCATGTGTCCATAAAGGTAAGGAAAAAGTTTTAGCCATCTGAGATGGGCTAAAATTCCTTTTTTCCAAGACTCATAATTAGCCTTATCCAAACCTATCACAAAATGATGAGTAGAAAAACCAATGATACAATCCTCAAATGATTACAAAATAACACCAAAAAAATATCAATACACTCCCACCCTTTTCACTAGTATCAAAGATCACCTCCCCAAATATTATAAGATTGGCACTTTATAATTTAGTGCATTTACAAAGCCTTTTCCAAGATACAATGCTTAATAGGCTCAAAATAACCAAAATTATAAATTCTGATACAAAATGAACCTCGGAAAAAATATGGGAAAAATAGCCTTATGACTATGTAGTGCTCGTCAAGACCTTTCCAATGCCTCTTTGCTTCCAAAAATTGAAGCACCAAGGTAAAAGTTATGGCATGTTGAAGAAATTAGCACAAGACAACTTCAACCTGAAATATTTGGTACAAAATGGAAAAAAAATCTTCTCAATACCTCTATGGATGGAAAGTGCTCATCTCTAGCTTTCAAATGATATCTTATATGTTGAAATCCAATGCCTGAAACAAAAGTTATGAATTTTTGAAAAACTGGTTGAATTTAGCCTCTAGGAAACGGGTTTTCTAGAGCAAAAAAGTTTACTTCTGATTTGATTTCTAGAAAATCTATTCATGCAATGAGTAGACAATAACAGAAACCCAAAAATATTTTTATGAGAAGAACAAAACCCAGAAATGGTTTTTTGATCCAGCAAGCAAAAGATGAGAAAATGAATTTATTTTGACCTTCAACCGGTAGAAAAATGACACAAAGTGCTTTTTGTAAAACTTTTTTTTCAGATCTGAGCAAAGATAGGCAAAATATAAAAGATACCCAGATGATATTTTGACCCTAGCTACAAAACCCAAAAATTGTTTTTCTAAAAAATGAGTAGAAGTTGGATTTTTGAAGCAAAAAATAAAACGACTCCAATAAAAAACAGTTTTCTTCAAACCCTCGCGTGCAACTATGTCAAATGATCTCCAATTTGGATGAAACAAGAGCCAAATCTGACTTTCTCGAGCCTTTTAGATGCATTGGAACAGTAAAAAATGTTGCCAGTATAACCAGAAATATTATTTTCACCGAATTTCACAAAACACATATGCAAAATAAAGAGGTTATTAAATCTGTGCAAACCCTTTCTAATTCTCCAGATCATTCAAGAACACAAGAGAAAAGCATACAAGAATTTACAAGATTTTTACAGAAACTCAATCTCTCAATCAAAAATCTAAGAACTTAGATTTTTCAAATCAAAAGTTCTAATACCATGTTAGAAATCTGAAATAGATTGAATAACCCAAGGAACTTTTTAAGAGAAAATCAAAGTTACATAAACTAGAAAAACATAAGAATGCAAACTAGGACTTCGAGAGATTATGCAATGTCGATGTGACAAAATTGCATTAAGAGCTTCCAAGCTAAAAAGATACAATGCAAATATGCATGAATGAATGCAAATACAAGCTAGGTAGCGAGTTTATATAGAACTTAGGAGAGGAGGTAGGTGGAAAATCCAACCAATAGGAATTAACCACAAAAAGTGGAGATGGACCACCAAAAGTGGAGGATGCCACCAAAAGTGGAAAGTGGTTCCACCCTTTAAGGAAGGGGACACCACACACTTATCTCCTAGTAATAAACTCACTTTATTATCCTAAGAAAGCTTAATTAAGCATAGGAAAAACATAAGACTAAGGGAAAATAAATTAACCCATTAGGAAAATAAAAACCAACACCAACAAGAACAAATATCGATGTGAGTTCATTGAGGAAGTGGGTGATTTGATAACTCTTCTCAACATAGTTAAAGGACTTCCAAAATCTAACACTTTTCAAGAATGGATGTATATATATTTATGTCATAAGGAAAGGTAATAAAAAAATCTTCTAGGGAAAGCAAATCAGTGATGTAATTTATGAACAGCTTTCCAAAGTGTCAACCTCTTTGAGGTTTTACATGACTTCATATCTAGTGTATGTTGTTGCTTCTATGAGGCATTTTCCTGGCTTGTCTTCAGAAGCTGATAGAAGAAATGTTCATGTATATGAATACTATATGCAACTAACTTTGAAACAAAGCATCAAACATTTTAGGAGAGTAAATGATGCTTTTTTCTATTCTTACATTTGTATGTTTGATAAGGCACTTGAGAAGAAAAGGGTTTCTGATGAAGCTTGGGAGGTAGTGATAAAGTTTGGTTGCATGTTTCTACAGTTTCCTACCTTCACATACATCAGGGTTGGTTGTTTTGATGGATGTCCATACATTTAGAACCAAGATATCCAAGTGATAAAATTGTATTGATAGAGTTATGTAGGAAAATAATGGTTGTACATAATAAACATGCAAAATCTCATAAGGATGGTTTCAAGTTTCCACTAACCATTGGCAAGTATTTTGTAACCACTTCTCTGAGAGCCAAAGCCATGGAAACTGAAATGCACTGGGTGACCATGAATAAATATAAAAGAATGAATGATTTTGACTATAGGGGTATGAAAGATAAACTTAGAAGAAGCTACACTCATATTCACAAGGTTGAGGATATATGGGATGAATGTAGGAGTGATGAAGATGTGAGGAAGCTAGATTTCAGTCATCTTACCTTAAGAACAAATCAGAAACCTTGAACTTGTTGATATCCTTGAGGACATGCATGAGGAAGATGGCATTGTAGATCTTGCATATGAGGAAAATAAAAATTTTGATACTCCCCTTCCTCTAATCCAATGGTCACAAAAGGAGATGATTTCCATAAGGGAAAGGTTCCAACATACTCTTGTTATCACTAATGTTTGGTTGGAAAATAAAGGAATCAGGTTGAATTTTTCCAGAATAGGATCAAAGGAAGAGGATATTGAAGGGCCTATGGGTAAAAAGGGAGAATTGAGAACCAAGAATAAGGAAGATGCTCCTAGTACTAGTAAGGTTCCTAAATTTGTCTTCAAAATGAAAGGAGATAAAAGTAAACAAAAAGAGGGGACATCAACTCAGGTGGAAGAACAAGAAGAAGAAATTGTAGCCAAAGAATCATAGGAACCTTTTGTTACTTCTCTACTAGAGTCACCTTAGGAAAAATATCCCTCCTCTTCTCCTATAGCTTCTACGTACAAATTCCTAATTCTCCTATTGTTTCAAGTGTACAATCTTTACTAGTTGTTTCTACTATTCATGTTACTCTTGTCGCATATGTACAATCTATTCATTCATCACCCACTAGTGAGTCAATATTTGAAAGTCCTCGTGGTAACATTGGGAATGTTTTTAGCTCTCTTTCCTCTTTGCCCAGTTTGTCTAATGTCACTTCTCCAATTCTTGACACATTCACCCAAGAGGAATTTGATAAGTTCATGTCTACTTCTGTGCCTCAAGTGTCAAGTGTAGAAATTCCTACTGCAGTGTTAACCCAAAATCCACCAATTTTGACCACTTCTATCATAGGGTTGACCTCGACATCACAAAAATTGGTGACAAAAATAGAAGGAGGTTCTTCCACTCTTCCTCCTTGGTTGCCATCATAGACACCATAAAGGAAGAAATAAGTCATCTCTACAGATGACTTTGATTTTGGTGAACTCGTTTCGAAAAAGACCAAAATAGCGAAGAAGGCCAAGCCACTTTCCAGGGTACTTATTGACAAGTCAGGTAACAAGTATGGTGAAGTAGCATAGCCACCATTAGACAAACTACTGAAGAAATCTAAGGTTCAGATTATGTAATTGCAAGGATTGAACTTGGTAAGCAAACACATGAAAGTACCAAGGAGGACTTGCAAGCAACATTGGCTTTGTTGATCGAGAGTATGACAAGGATGAGATTATCAAGTATCAACTCAAGCTAAAGGTGGAACAACTCATTTTTGTCCTATTGAAGATAATCCAATCTTTTGAGTCCAACCTATTACTATATGTGTGGATGATGTTGCAATCAAAAAGGTTGAAAGGATCAGAGTGCAAGGTGGAGCTTTTAGTACATGGATAGACAAAATAATTGCACAAGACACTCAAATATTGAAGTCTTCCATTGAGTTGATCAATAATATGGATAATGTTATGTCAGAATTGAATCAAACTCTTGATGTGTGGTCTTGGAATTTGCATCTAGTGAAGAAGGATCTTGAGGCTTGGACCAAGTTGAGAGATTTCAAGCTAGAAGTGTTGGTTAAAAATGGGTTGATCCTCACAAGAAAGATGCTCATTGAAAACTGAGAAGCAATGAAACATAGGAGAGATGTCATCAATGAATTGATCAAAGATCTGCAAGAATCCCAGGAGATGATCATTGATAGAGGATCAAATATCACTGACAAGATAGGTGATCTTTGTGCTAGATATTGGATGACAATCAGAAAAATCATCTTGTGGATGCAGTTGTCCAAGAATTCACTTCACTAATTTGTACTAAGATTGAATCAGAAGCTTTTTCATTAGCTTCCATTGATAAATTAGTGGATTTCCAAGTGATTCTGGATTATTTGAAAATGATATTGGATAAGCACATAAAATCACATATCATTATAGAGGATTCCATCACACAAGTTCTAGCTATCTCTAGTTATACATCAGGGCCAAATGACACTGAAGTTTAGGCTATTTTGAAGAGATATGAATATTTTTGAAGAAGAATGTTGAAGAAGAGAACATTCTTGTTGATACATAGTTTATTTTTCAAGTTTTCCTTTATGTATTATGTATTTTGTAAATGAAATTTTCCTTCTTCTTTGGCCTTCAAATTCTTTATTTGTGAAGCATTTTTCCTTAAAAATTAATGTGTTTGAGCTACCTTAAAAATGTAACATTTTTATTGTTTTTATGTTATTTCTTCAAAATTACTTCTTTCTATCATTTGACTCACAACAATGGGTGTGGATATATAAATATTTTTACCTTCTAAGAATTACCTACAAACTCTAACCATGAATCTATATGATTTTAAAAATGCAAATTAGGATTAATCACCTAGGCAAGGCTAACAGTTGTGTGAGCTTTCATCCTAACGCATTGGTCCTAACTCAGCTCACCAAGCTAACATAAATTTAACACGTTTCCCAAAAAATGATGCCAAAATAATATGCCAAAACTTGGGGTAAAGAATGAGAAAGATTTAATATTAATAACTAGATTCGTTTTGGTCTACGTGTCATTCTGGGGTTGTAAACTTGTGAAAGGTGTAGTAGCTATATGCGCAAGGGCTGTAGGTAGTGAGCTTATTATA
This sequence comes from Sequoia sempervirens, assembly GCA_007258455.2. NCBI lineage: Eukaryota > Viridiplantae > Streptophyta > Pinopsida > Cupressales > Cupressaceae > Sequoia > Sequoia sempervirens. Next base: position 20,081 of record VDFB02000456.1, on the reverse strand, counting down.
AATGAAATGTAGCTAAGACACACAAGAACTTCCTAAGTGAAAATATTATTTAACTTTTCTATTTTTCCTTTATGATAGGAACTATAGTAGGAACTGTGACAAGAACTATTACAGGAATAGCAGTAGTTTGCGACAGTAACTGCAATTTATAATAATACTAGAATGTAAACATATAGCTCTAAAACATTTTGTTCTAAAAATAATGACATGATAACGTACTAATAGATGATTTAGAAAACAATACTATATTTTATGATCGAATTACAAATGGTAAGCATCAAACCATACTCAAAATCACTATAGAAATAACTAATAACATAAGTGAATAAAAAGTGACAGAAACACACATTATTGAAATAATAAAAACTATAGAAATCACTGGCATTCCAAGAAGTAGGCCTTTCATCCTCAGTCCGCCAAGTGATGAAATAAATGGAGCCTTTCTACATTGGACTGGTCATTTAAAGTGCTACTCGAATTATCAAAAATAACACAAATTTCATCTATTATATTCCTTCATGTTCATAGCTGATATTACACCATATATATAGGTAGAGCTTATAACAAGTGATATAAAATAGTTTGTTTTGGCATGTGGCCAAAAAACTATAATTTAATGGCTCACATAAAGCCTTATCCGCTGGCCACAAATTAAAAACACTTTTATTATAACAAAAGATTAAAATAGAAGATGAGAAGATTTTCGATGTTCTCCTCCACACAACTAGCAATCATATCTCTATCGTAGGTTCTTCTCCTTAATTATATCTGGTACACAGTTAGCATTGAATAGGTAACCAAAACAACCGTGAAGGCTAATGTCATCCATGGGACGATGAGCAGAAAATTCAATCATGATAGGGACAAGAAGTTCCTACATAGAAGGCGACATGAAGGTTTGCATTTTTCTCCTTAAATCAACATGTTGCAGTATATATTTTCTTAAGCTAAAATAACAATGCTTATTAGTAAAGATAATCAATAATTAATTTTCATATTTTTATCCCAAAACTATACTAAATACCTCTTATGTATATTTAATCATATGCAACATAAAGGTGGTAAAATGGTAAGATAAGGTATGGAAATGGAATATGAAAATGGGTTAAATGGTATAGGAATAAGGTATAAAATAGAACATGAATGGTTCTCATCAAAAATTATAATGGAAGAGGAGATCCATGATAAAATTTTGGGAATTCTATATAGCTTGCCTAGAGGTTGCTTATAATAACACATACTTAATACACCTCTTTCCCCAAAGTTTAGGTAGAAAAGCAATAGAATGGTTCTCTAATTTACCACATGGCATCAAGACCTTTTATGGACTAGTAGAAAAATTCATCAGTCATTTCCCCTATAACATTGAACATGAAATATATATGTTTGATATTCATAACACTAAACAAAAGAATATAGAATCATTCACTACCTTCCTACAATGCTGGTAGAAATAGCAAGAACATTCACATGGCCTAGATACCTAAAAAAATCTTGCGAGCATATTTATTCAAAACCTAAGCTACAAGATAAACTTTCACTTACAATTACAATGCATTAACACATTTGATGAAATTATAGAGAAAGGGCTAACCATTAAAAAATCTCTCATCACAATGGTCTTTTAAAAAAATATAAGGAAAACAAAGACAATGGCCTTGAATCTAATGATAAACCAAACCTATGGGATAAAAATTTACAACAATCATCAAATACACAATCATCATTAAACATTTAGTAAACACTCAAAGTGTCATCTTTCCTAGAGGACCACTTAGGAAAAACTCTGTCACAATAAAAATACACTCTAGGGGAGCCTATCAAATTGATCTTATAAAAAATGGCCCAATCCAATCTCATCACATTACTATAAGTTAGACAATATGAACCTCAATTCAACCCTCATGCTACAAAGATAATGGATATTGTGAATGTCATAGGGCCAAGGTACAAAAGACCCATGATTGTATAAAACTAAAAAATCTCATTCAGGATTTTATTGACCAAGGTGAAAACACCATTGAAGATCATCCCAACAACTCATCCAAAAATAATCACATAAATTATATCCATAGCTCACATAATGATAAATTAGGCACGTATCAAGATACTTTTCCCAAGCTTGTTCAAAATCGTCCATCTATGTCTAGCGATGGCCCATCTCAAAATAATTGCATTAATAATAGTCATGGCCATAACATATCCACCTCATTTGATTCCATAATAGGTCATCTTGAAGAAGCTTTCAACCTCCATCTCGCTTTCCAATCCTTCACCCCAAAACATTTGCAACATCAATCCACACTATCCCCATCAAACAACCCATCTAACAATGAAACCTTTCAATATTTTCTCCAAGGGCTATCCACAATAGATAATCATGAAATCTAAGCTAATCTAATCCTTGATAAATATCCTACCTATGATCAATAAATCCTAGACCGAACACCATCATGCATCCCATCACCTAACATGAACACTCTAGAGAGCCCTATTCAAAATCCATTACTACCATGCCAACATATTGAGGTCACCCAAGATTCCCTTATTCATACAACATTATTAGAATCATAACTATGTCAAGAACATAATCTAAAGCATAAGGAAATAAGCTCTAAAATAAATAAAGATCAAGTTACTCAAATCCTCCAATCTCATCCCACCATTGATCAAGATCCCATCTCTCTAGAATTTGATTATGATCCCATTATCCCTTTCCATTACATCTATGATCCTAAAACTAAATTTGGCCCCATCCATATTTCAGTAACCTCCATTTCCACATATGAGACACTTGCCTCCCCTAGACACATAGATGATCTCCCCCTTGTTCATCCAAAACAAGAGTCTTTATTTCTAGACATATTTAAAAATGATTAAGTTGTAATTGAGTTCATGGGACTCAATGATATTCTAGCAAATGACCACAAAGAGGGTTTTTATGTTGACTTTGACACAACAACATATTTTGAGAAACAAGCTAAGTTCCTTAGTCCTCAAAATCATGCCAATGATATTGATCAACAAGCTACTATGGATTTGATCAACATCCCATAGAATGATGAAGCAACAAGCATGAAGACAAAGAAAGAACTAGTATTCTATCAACTTAGATCTCTCACTTTTTTCAAAGAAATATTTCTTACTGATGAGAAGATAACCACCATGTATGATTCAAAATAGCACAAAGAAGAGTTAGCATCTTATTTCTAGAACAACACATATCGTATTGCAAACAAAATCTATCAAAGCATACAATATAAAAGAGATTTATTAGGCCTACATGAACAATATATTTTGGAGCCAATACAATTTTTTGACAATCCTAAATATCAAGGACTTATTTATTCATTGATCAAGAAATCTAATGATGTTAGTGGTACCTCCATGATATTGGGGCAACTTCATTTAATGCAAACATCAAAATAGAATCCATGAATAATCCTTACAATAAGTTTGTTGCTATCACTCCTCCCATCCATATCATAAACCATCATTCCCAAATTTGTTAACCCACTAATTAGGACCAACAAAAGAAAATGATCAAAATCAAAGTCAAGTCTTTGAAGCTAATAAATCTAAAATTCAAAATGGACACATAAAGTCAAAAGAGATCCCAAAGAAAATTGGACCATATATAATCCAATTAAAATCTAAATCCAATATTCAATGAAACTATGCAGCCATATCAAAAAATTCCTTCCATCTATCACAAGTTCCCACCTCCTTCAAAATGGTATTCAATCCCAACACCCAAGGTGTATAAAATTGTTGGTCCCAAACACACTCAACATTTCTCATCCACCCTCTATCATCCACCATATCAAGTTTGGAAAATAAAAAATCCTACATATAAGCTACCAAATAATTCATCCACATCTCACATCCCCTTTCAAAATTCAACATCTTGCCCAAAATCCAAAAAACCCAAATCGCCATGTCCTGGTAGCAACACTTTATCATAAGGACTCTAATGGCACTCTATCACGATGTGTGCATTTAGATAAAGCCAAATATAATATTGTAAGCTGTAGAAGGGGAAAACTAAGCTAAGCTATGCATCTACGCTTCTAAATAAGATATTGCATCTAAGATTAAGAAATTTAAATGAATTTAAACTAAAAAATCTACAGAAATCTATCCTATTGCTCTCTAACTCTAAAGACTTCTTTAATTTACTTAGCTCTCAGATTCTTAAGCTAATTAAACTATTTAGTGACACTTAGAGAATGAGAAATGAGATTATGCTACTCTATTCTAATCTAAATATGCAAACTCTATGCTAATGGCAACCATGACTGCAAATGCTGATGCTGGATGGATGCTGGATGGTTGCTGGATGATTGTTGGATGAATTGGATGCTTGAGTGCTTTGGAAACTTGCAGAGTAAGATTGCATTCGTTGGGCCTCCTTCTTGTGTAGCCCAAGAGCTGTATTTATAGCTTTCACGGCAGCACAAATGCATAGGAAACCGGGATGAGGGGCTGTGATTTTCTCTGGAGAATCCAAAGGCTTGGGATGAGAAGAAGGAGCTGATCATGGGGAATGGTTTCTCCCCATGAAAACACAAGGCAATATAAGAGGGAAGGTGGGTGGAAGGTTGTTGAGAGATCTTCCTGCAAATTTTTCCTGAAGCATTTCCCGTGAATGGTAGTGCCATTAATTTGATTGGTGAGAAATAAATATTTATTGGTGAGGGAATAGTGCAAACTTTATGCCATAAATTTAAATAATTTAAATTTATTTAAATTTAGCAAAAATGAGGAATAAATAATTTAATAAACCAAACTATAGGGTTTGGTTTTATTAAATTAAAGGAGAGTGATAATTAAATAAAAGATTTTTGACAATCTTTATTTAATTAAGAGGAAATGTGAAATTAAATAACACGAATTATTTAAATTGTGTATTTAATTTTAAGATAGAAGAGATAATGATAATAATTAAATAAAGCAAAGTTTTTTTTTAATTTTGTTTATTTAATTAAGAGAGAATTAATGTGATAAAATGATAATAATTAAATAAAACAAAGTTTTTAATTTTGTTTATTTAATTAGGAGAGAAAAATAGAAGAATTAATAAATGAACTTAATATAAATAAATTTTCTTATTTATTTACTAAGTAGAGGAATTTTAAGATTAATTAATCAAATAAGGCGTTTTGATTAATTGGATTCTCCAGACCATTTTTAGGTGTCTACATTTTGCCCCTCTTTCAAGTGATGTGTTTACACAGTGTTTCAAAGAATGTTTTTGCTTCGGCTACCAGTATTGACAATTAAACATGCCCCAGACTTGCCCCAGATGTTGAATTCCGAAATGATGATGATATATGCCCCCTTGGGAGATAAATTGATGAATTTTGAATTTTTATTTTTATTTTTATTTTTATTTTTTATTTTATTTTATGATATGATGATATTTTGATGAAGAAACAATTAATCTCCCAACAAGATTGTAAATGCCCCAGTGATTGATAAGAATTATTTTCTCAAAATGAGAAATAAATAAATCTCATAAAATTTCCCCAAAAATAGCCTATAAATGTTCCAAAGGTCATTTTCAAAAGTCATTTGTGCATTGACTTTTACAAACTTTGAGATAGAGACCCTCCAGAGCATTCAGAGCTAAGATGTCGATCCCATACCATACCCACTGACTCGAGCGTGTGCGCCGTTACCAGCGTCCGGCCGATTATGGTCCTCCGGTATGTACCTCAAACTTTTCTCGTAATTTGTGCTATTGATTTTGATGCATGTGTACATGTTTTTTTAGTTTTAGCGTGCACGGAACGCAGTGTAGCGCATCCGTGTTCTGTTGTAGCGCGTCATAGATTTAGCGCGTCCGGTCAATAGTGTAGCGCGTCATGTAGGTTTTGCAACGCGCCAGAAGTTTTAGCGCGCCGGGTTAGTTTGATAGCGTGTCCGTAAAATTTTGTAGCGCGCTAGAAATTTTAGCGCGCTTGGTGTGTTCTGTAGCGCGCAAGGGTAGTTTTGTAGCGCGCCAGACTTTTTAGCGCTTTAGGTTGATTTTGTAGCGCTTTGGGTAAAATTAATTTAAACATTGTGCATTTTGATTTTTGTCGATTTTGTTTTTGATTCCATCTATTTTAGTGTTGAAATTGACTAAAATATATGGGAAACGATCTCATGATGAGCGAGACCTATTTGATTGATAACAAGTAACCTCATGATAGGCGAGGAATAATGATGCATTATGAATGATTGAACCCAATTGATAGATGAGGGTTTCTTGATAATCTGATAGATTGATAGTTAAAAGCACAATGTTTTGATTTGTTGATGATCTTTTGATATTCTTGTTTTGCATGAGTACAGGAGCAGTTGGATGTGATCCAGGTGCGAGAGCAGTTCCCCTGGCCGTTTGATATGATTTCGCGACTGTCTCCTGATGAGAGACAACATATCGCTTCTTGTGGTTTAGCTACATTGTTGGACATGCCCCATATTAGACTTAATAGGGGTCTATTGCCAGCTTTGGCGGAGAGGTGGCATAGTGACCACAACACCTTTCATTTACCCACCGGTGAGATGACAGTGACGCCAAAGGATGTATGGCGTATCCTTCGCATACCATTTGTAGGAGAGATTGTGGTCCACGACTCGGTGGAGGTTGGTGGTGTAGAGGCTATGCAGAGGGTCTTCTAGGATCCTCACGTTGTAGGGGAGTGGATTCCATGGATAGACATTTATGAGGCTTATGCTCCACTCCCTTCAGTTTTGGCGGGTTTCATTGGTGGATTCCTTTGTCTTGATAAGAGGTCAAAGGGTCTATCACTTGGATGGGGTCGAGTGTTAGAGAGTCTAGTCGTTCATAGGACTAGATATGCTTGGGGCATGTGCATGCTTGCCCAGTTGTACCATGATTTGCATTGGATCGTTTATCTCGGCGGCAGCAGTCTATCGGCAGGGGCTACCCTTCTCCAGGTATGGGCCTGGGAGCATATTGCTGTTACACGTCCTGTACCCGTGTTGGCCAGACCAGCGACGAGACCGTATGTTTTTCGATACAGAGACAGGCCTACCCAGCATATGATGGGGAAGCTTGAGTATTGGAGACGGATTGTTGATGACATTGAGGCAGTGACCTGGCGTCCGTACCTAGATTGTGATGCTTGGGATGACGATGATATTGAGTTGGGGTTCTTATCCGATTCCATGTATTTGATCAGGAAGAGCCCCAGGGTCTTGGAGCGTTTCCTATTTCGTCGGGTGTATAGACAGTACGGTATTGTGCAGTTCATGCCACAGGGTGTAGCCCACTATGGACGGCGACTGATTGATGTGCCTGATTGGGGTCCTAGCTTGCCTTACGGGGCACTTGTTGAGGGTTACCGTGCCTTGCAGCCATCAGCGTGGGAGATTCGACGAGACATTGTCGAGGCACCCATTACACCTGAGTATGGAGAGTATCTGGCTCTGCACCCACCTCCATGGATTACCATTCCAGATGAGCCAGCACCTGTACCGGCAGCCGTACCAGCAGTAGCACCAGCAGGGGGAGTTCAGGTTGGTCAGCGACGGGGGAGAGAGGATGATGTTGATGTCGATGTGGAGAGTAGCTCAGAGACTGACAGTGATGACAGTTCTGATAGCAGTGAGGATAGCAGTGGCGATGATGGTGGAGATGGGAGGGGACCGAGCGTAGCAGGTTCATCCGAGCCATCCTCCAGTGCGCCTCGTAAGAGGTAGGCTGTGACATCTTCATCGGCAGATCCCTCAGAGGTGGCAGGCTTACAGGTGCAGGTGCAGACATTGCAGGGTCAGCTAGCTCAGTTACAGGGTTTATTAGCTCAGACTCAGGCTCAGACGCAGGCACAGTTAGCCACTGCTCAGACCCAGATCACATCTCTGATTAGTGAGAGAGATGGGGCATTACAGGCAGTAGCGACCGCACAGGCTCAGGTGACAGGATTACAAGCACAGTTGTCCACAGCCCAGGCACAGATCTCGGCCTTGACTGCAGAGCGGGACACTATTAGACGGATAGCTGAGACAGCACAGGCGACTACGGAGAGGTTACAGAGAGTAGCAGATGGGACTTCTGTGGCTGACTATATGCGAGAGGCTATGTGGGCAGGTGCAGAGATAGAGTTCTACCGTGGCCGTTACCATGAGCTGTGTCCCCCAGAGCAGAGAGTCAGCTATGCCCAGTCACGCTCAGGGAGGAGTCGGTCTAGGACAGTGAGTAGAGGTGTGACACAGCCTCTTCCGAGAGATTCGAGAGATCCTGGGACTTTTGGTGGTGGTACAGATACTGGTGCGAGACCTGCTCCTTCTGGTGGGAGCACCACTTGAGATTTATATGTGTACCTATTGAGAGATTGATACAGTCATTTTTGATATGATGTTATTTTTATTCTTTTCAGACTTCATTGTATACTTGACATTTGATGAGATATATATGTGCAGCGGTTTGATTGATTCATGATATGCTTTGACATGATTTATGTGATGGATGCATTGATTCTATGATGGATGCATTGATTTTATGATGTATCGATGTGATGGATGTATGGATTTTATGATGTATTGATGTGATAGATGTATGGATTTTATGATGTATTGATGTGATGGATGTGAAATGATATTGACGATGTATTTCTTTTTCTAATGAGATGTAATGTATGATTATAAAATGTGATTGATGATGTATGGAAATGTGATAAATGAATATGTGATAAAAAATGGAAATGTAAATGATGTATGATGAACATGTAAATGGAATGATATGTAATGAGACGGAATGCAATGATGTATGATGAACATGTGATGATGTAAATGTAAATGAAATGTAATGATTTATGATAGATGAGATGTATGTAATGATGTGATGAACATGTGATGAAAAATGGAAATGTAAATGATGTATGATGAACATGTAAATGGAATGATATGTAATGAGATGGAATGCAATGATGTATGATGAACATGTGATGATGTAAATGTAAATGAAATGTAATGATATATGATGAGATGTATGTAATGATGTGATGAATATGTGATGATAGATGGAATGGTGTAACATAACGTGTATATGATGTCACGAAATGAGATTTTTATTGTGAATTTATGCATGTGTCAAGTATACTCAGTTGTTAGTAAGAAAAGATGTCATCATTTTGTGATTGAATCATTGTAACGTGGGCCATCAGTATTCTGCAGATGTATTATTATGAATGCAATCTATGTTAACCATGCAAAATGCCTATTTTATTAATGCAAACCTAAGTGTCACTTCAATAATCATTTAATCTGCTTTGTATCATCACTGAGCTTTATTTTAAAATGTTGAAAGTGAATACAAGCATCAATGATATGAGATAGACCAATGATGACCTGAGTATTTCTTTCATGATTTTCGATATTGCAAGCGAACACAAGCATCATGGTATAAGATAGACCAATGATGACCTGAGCATTTTTTGCGTAAACAAACAAGAATTAATCAATTTTCTTTTTAAGTGAATTTGAATGTCATCCATGATACTTGGTAGAGCATTTCCCGCGACAATTCACATAATAATAGTGACTAATTCACAAACAGAAAACAAAGAAAAGATAGCATTCTTCTTCCTTACATCTCTAGTTCAATACATCATTGAGTTGCTCCAAAGAAATGATAATCAAATGATAAAAAAGTACAACAATTCAAATTCTACTTAATGTATTTCCAAATCATTATTCAGATTAGATCATCAGTGTCGAGATGTGTGTGTTGATGTGTGCGTGATTTTCCAAAATGTTTTTGACCAAGTGATGCGTTTTAGAAAAAACCTACCCTAGGGGTCTCGGGGACTGATCAAAGATTAGTCTTGCCTACGTTATACACGCAGAGACCACGTAGTTCGACTGACACAGACTCTATTTTTGATTGATGCAGACTCTATTTTTGTGTTTTTGATTTTCAGATGTTTTTGGATTTTAAATTTTCTGATGTTTTTGGATTTTGAATTTTCTGATGTTTTTGGATTTTGAATTTTCTGATGTTTTTGGAATTTTGAATTTTCTGATGTTTTGGATTTTGAATTTCTGATGTTTTTGGAATTTGAATTTTCTGATGTTTTTGGATTTTGAATTTTCTGATGTTTTTGGATTTTGATGGGTTGCCACTTGATGTTGTTATGTGTAACTGCCCTTCCATGCAAGTTGAAAGTCTACTTGTACCAGATAACATTAGGATGTTGCCCCCAAGCTAGGGTAAAACATGGTATTCTTGCTATGATCTCAAATGATAGATGGAAATGATATGACAGGAAACAATCGTAACAACACTGTACCCAATAGATAGAGGAGTTTTGGTAAAAATCACAAGTAACGCCTATTTTCCAGGTTTTCATCACTTGTTTTTATTGTGTCCTCTTTCTTTTTCTTCTTCTTTTTTTCTTTCTATCATCATGACGCCTGTTTGCCAGGTTTTCATCAAGACAACTTTATTGACCGTGCACTAGATATCCTCAAGTGTAGAATCGCCGGAGATGAATGCTGTTCATGGGCTCCTCCAACATGTCTCCCTCTGGTGTAGACAATCGATATGCTCCTGATCCATAGACTGATATGATGACATAAGGTCCTATCCAGTTAGGTTCAAACTTTCCCTTCTTTTCTCTGTCTGCTTGATTTCTAGGGTTTTCCCGTAGGACCAAGTCTCCAATCTGGAAGACTCTAGGTTTAACCCTATGATTATAGTTTCTAGACATCCTTTGTTGATAGGTTGTCAAATGATTAACAGCTTGTTGTCGACGTTCATCAAGTAGCTCTAATTCCTGAAGTCGAGAGACCCTATAATCTTCATATGAAATGAGTCCCTTTAGTGAAACTCGAAGGGATGGGATCTCTACCTCAATAGGTAATATTGCTTCTGATCCATAGACAAGAGCATATGGTGTAGCTCCTGTTGGTGTTCTGATGCTTGTCCTGTAAGCCCAAAGAGCAGGGTTAAGCTGAACATGCCAATCACATCCCACTTCATTTACAGTCTTCTTGAGAATTTTGAGGATTGTTTTGTTTGAAGCCTCTGCCTGTCCATTACCTTGAGGGTAATATGGGGTTGAAAAGCGATGTTGGATGTGGAACTTTTCACATAGCTCTTGGACGTCTTGGTTCTTGAAAGGCTTGCCATTATCTGTGATGATTGACTGGGGTATCCCATATCTACAAATGAGATAATTAAGAATGAAAGATGATATTTGCTTTCCAATGATTGTGGTTAAGGGAACTGCCTCCACCCATTTTGTAAAATATTTGGTTGCTGTGATAATGAACTTGTGTCCATTAGATGAAGATGGGTGAATTTTCCCTACCAAGTCTAGTCCCCACTGACAGAAAGGCCATGTAGTTGCAAATGGATGCAGCTCTTGTGCTGGTGCATGTATAAGATTACCATGGATCTGGCATTTTGAACATCTTTTGACAAACTGATAAGACTCTTGCTCCATGTGTGGCCAGTAATACCCCAAACAAAGGAGTTTCTTGGCTAAAGATAATCCACTTGAATGTGTTCCACAAATTCCTTCATGGACCTCATGTAAAGCGGAAGCGGATTCGTCATGTTCTAAACAATGTAAAAGAGTACCATCCAGGCCTCGACGGTAAAGGGTGTCAGCAATAATGGTATGTTTGGCAGATTGGCGTACGAAGTTGCGCTTTTGGTTGCGAGAAAGATCTAGTGGTAAGACATTATCTGTCAGATAAGTATAAATGTCTCCATAAATGGAGGATTGGGCACTATCCAAAAGGCTTATGGTTTGGGATTTGGGATTTGCGTATGCAGGATCTGATACTTGTTCTATAATAAATCGATAATGATCTTGCGTTTTAGGCATTTGTAGAAGAGATGCTATTGTGGCCATGGCATCTGCTGCTTTGTTCTCTGATCTTGGTATCTGCTCAAATTTGATTTCTATGAAGTACTTTCGTAGGTCATCCACCAGCCTCTTGTACAAAATAAGTGTGTCATCTTTAGTTTGATAATCATTGTTGACTTGATAGATGATTAACTGGGAGTCTCCATACACCTGTAGTTCTGTGATTTTCCATTCAATAGCCACTTTAATTCCAAGGATCAAAGCTTCATATTCTGCCACATTGGTAGTGCAATGGAAGGTAAGCCTGTACGATCGCGGGATTGTGTGCCCAAGAGGTGTGACAAATAGAATTCTTGCCCCTGATCCATGTTGTGTGTAGGATCCATCGAAGTAGAGTTGCCATGGTTGTGTTGTTATATTGAGGATATCTGCATCGGGAAATTCCATGGTCATAGGATGACTGCCAGATAATGGAGCTTCTGCTAATTGATCGGCGATGGCTTGTCCTTTGATAGCTTGCCTTTCCACATACTGAATATCAAACTCACTGAGGAGCATGACTCACTTTGCCAACCTTCCTATTAAAGCTGCTTTGCTCAGTAAATACTTGAGAGGATCAATTTTTGCAACAAGCTTGATAGAGTGAGTAAGCATATAGTGTCGCAATTTTTGTGTTGCAAATACTACTGCTAAGCATGATTTTTCAATGAAGGTGTAGTTTACTTCATGTCCATTGAGTGTCTTGCTGATATAGTATATAGCCTGTTCCTTTCCTTCTTTATCCTCTTGTGCTAGCAAGGCTCCTAAAGAAATGTCTGTTGTTGCAATATATAATAATAATGGCTTGTCTTCACTGGGTGGTACCAAGATTGGTGGCGTCATCAGATAATGCTTGATTTGATTGAATGTACTCTCACACTGTTCATCCCATTTGAAAGGCACATTTTTATGCAAGAGATGGTTGAACGGATGACACCGATCTGCTAGTTGGGAGATGAATCTTCTGATGGACTGTAGTCGGCCTTGTAGAGATCTTAATGTGCTGATGTTCTTAGGAGGTGGCATTTCCATAATGGCCTGGACTTTTGCCGGATCTACTTCAATTCCCTTTGTAGAAACTATGTATCCTAGGAGCTTTGCTGATGTTACTCCAAAGGCACATTTCTTTGGATTCAATCTGACTTTGAATTTTTCCAACCTGTCAAATATTTTGGCCAATATCTATAGATGTCCTTCCCTGGTGTAAGATTTGGCTAAGATGTCGTCCACATAGTCCTCCATGAAGGTGTGCATCATGTTATGGAAGATTGTTGTCATAGCTCGCTAGTATGTAGCTCCTGCATTCTTTAACCCGAAAGGCATGACGTTCCAGCAAAAGGTGCCCCATGGACATGTAGCTGTCTTTTCGTCTTCAGTGAGCTATCTTGGATTTTGATTCAGGAACCTAAAAATCCATCCATGAGTGATAAAGCACTATGGTCGCCCAGATCTACAATCATGTTCATGTTTTGGCAAAGAATCATCCTTTGACATGCTTTATTTGAAACTCGAAATCGCATGCCATATTCGATGGCATATCCGCTTGAAACGTGCATTGTACGTTACTATCATCTCGCGATAGTCAATAGGATCTTAATGAATCGGGCATCTAGTAATTCTTCAAGTCATTTTTCACTAATAATGCAACATGTATTTTATTTTCAGCCTTTCGTTTGCATCAAGCCGTAGGTGCTGTACCGGTATGATAAGTGATGTATGACGATCCTGTCCAAGCCTCTGGTATGTCGAGTATGACCAAGCAAAACTGATGCATCGTCTTTCAAAGAATTTGATAAACTGCCTTTCTCAGACCGCTGCGATGCGCCGTGTAATATTCTGCTTTTTCCTACCGTACAATATTAATAGATCGTGGTGGGTTCTATCAACAATCGTATGATCTTTCATGGTAATGCCGCGAGAATGCCGCAACCTTCCATCCTTTTGGTGCCTCAATGAGGTTTTCGCCATCGGATGCGTTCTTTATTTTTACTATTTTAGGATCAAATACTGCCATAGAATGGTTTTCACCATTAGATCCATTTTTTTCTTTCATATTTTTGCAACTAGAAGGTTTGGCATCCTCCTGCCTAAAAGCATCATTAAAAGAAGTATTGGTAGAACAAGCATCGGATTCCTCACAGCAAAGGTAGTTAATAATGGAGGAATCATTGTCAAAAACAGGGAGAGTAATAGGATGTTGGGCTTCCCATTCGATAAGTTCGGGATGTAGTAAAGGCAATGAATCATTAGATGGGTTGAGGTCAGCGATTGTGAAAGCTCAGACGGAAATGTCATCTAGGTTGTCTATGGTTATGTAGAGGCCTACAAAGGCATTTTCTTCCACATCATTTATCTCAATCGATGTCCGTTCATCTTCACTTGAGTCATCAAAATTTTGTGTTTCAAAGACAATAGGATTAAAACTTGAGCTTTGACCCTCCTCGTGATTGAGGGTATACTTTTTGATAATGTCAACCTGAATATCTTCATAGGAAATTTCTGATAAGTTGTCCCACTCATACTCATTTGAATCTGTTTCAGAATTATCTCTTATTTGAAGAATACGCTCCACAGTTTTATTGGTGATTTCTGCTCTTGCTTTTTCTGTGTATCCTAGTCCAGTTTTATCCTTATGTTGGAGCGTAAGAGGCTGGATTGGTTCTGTTATGCCTTGTTTCCTTAACCCAAGAGGTCCCTGTCCTGAATACCCCATCTTCTCAAGAATAGTTTTTCCTTTCCCATATTGAGTTGTCTCTATGATGTTACTTGTGGAAGCGGGGGCTTCCTCATCCTTATAAAGCCAATTTAGTATGGCCTTATCTTCCGATTCTTCATCTAAGCTCCCAACTTTTACAAATTTGCCATCTAATGCTGTTGTAGATTGTTGTGAAGTGTGGGTGTTTGTGGATGGCTGTCCATGTGTTTGTAAGGAGGGTAACATTTGTGATAGATGGAATGAGTGTCCAACACCATATTCACTAATTCCTTTGTCACTTATGTGTACTTCTTTGGTGAATTGATGTGAGAGTGGAGCCAATTGTTCTTCAACATTTGAAGGGTTAGATTGTGCCACCCTTATCTCTTGTGATCTTTGTTGTTTTGGAAGCCACTTTGAAATGAAGCTTTGCTGTTGCTCACTATCTGATGTGCCAACTTCTCTATTGTTAGGTATGAATGTATCCTGAGATGTCTTCAATGTATGACAAGCTTGGGTGTCATTGTAGTCTGCTGTGATTGTTACCTCTTGTCCATTGACAGGAAATTTTAGGCATTGATGATAGGTAGACGGTACTGCTTGCATATCATGGATTCAAGGGCGTCCCAACAGTATGTTGTATGTCAGTTCCCTATCTAAGACTTGGCAAACCACTTTTTGGACAATAGGCCCAACTTGAATGGGTAATATGATCAATCCTATAGAGGACCTTTCTTCTTCATCATATGCTTTGATTGTGATTTTTCTTCTGGTATCAATGGCTTCATCTGAGTATCCTAGTGCATGAATCAGCTTTAAGGTACAAATATTTAAACCGGCCCCTCCATCTATCAGGACACATTTTACACGATGTTTATGGATAAGGACTTCAATGTGAAGGGCAGAATTATGCGGATGGGTGAGTGATACATCATCATGTTCGGAAAAAGAAAGGCAATGAGGTGCAGATAGATGTCCCACCATAGCTTGGAATTGACACACATCCAGATTGTTAGGTACTGTAGTTGATATGAGAGCTTGTTCAAGAACCTCTTTGTGTGATGGGGAAATCTTCAAAAGTTCCAAGATTGATATTTGTGCCGGTATTTTCTGTAATTGATCGATGAGATTATATTGATTGGAGGGAGGATCCACTGATGGGGATGATATTGATGCTCCTTTCAATATAACTTTGGATTGTTCCCTTGTTGTGGCATTAACTGGTTGGTACTCTTGTTTCCCTTTGAGTGTGACTACATTGATTTGGTTTTCGGATTTGTCCATATGTTGTACCAAATTGGTAGATGTAATGTCGTTGTCTTGGTTGATTTGATTGCATAACTCTTCATCCTCTTTGGCAGCAGAAAAACAAAGGATTGTTGCGTCATAAACATAACCAACGTTCTTACCTTTGGTGTTTGTGGAAGAAGATTCTCCCTTTTGATAATTGGGTAGAGGATTTTTGAATGTTGTATGATCCTTGTTTGTTTGAGGGCCCTCTACGAATACTTTCTTTTGATCTATGAGGTCTTGTACAACATGTTTTAATTGCCAATAATTTTCAGTCATGTGACCTTTATTTTGATGATAGTGACAGTAATGTAAGTCATTCCACCATGATGGTTTGACTTGAGGGTCCCAATTTCTAGCTTCTTGCACGTGAATGAGTTTTTCGTTTAAGAGTTCTTTGAGGACTGATTCCAACGATTGTCCTAATGGCATGAATTTTCGTTTATTGGAGGGTCGTTGGAATGATTGGGTTTTCGTTTCTCCACTGTTTTGATTATTTCCTTGATCACTACTTTGTTTGATATTAAAACCATTGTTTTGTTTGTTGGTAGTAGTTGGTGTCAAGGTGAATACTAGTTTAGATGTATGTGCATCGATCATGGTATCAGTATTCTTGTTCTTTTTCCAAAATCTTGGCTTTTCGTTGTTGCTGTTAGAGGAATGGTTATTGTTTGAACCTTTAGTGAAATGTTTGATTGTTCCTCTTTTGATTAGAGCGTCTTCGATTTTAAGCCCTTTTTCGATAACTTGTTCAAATGTGGATGGACATTGTAAGTCTAATCTATAGTTCATGTCATCTACTAAGTTATCAATGAACATCTCTATCTTCTCCTCTTCAGGAATAGATCTAGGGTATTTAGCAAATAGCCTTCTCCATCGTTGGAGAAAAGAGAGAAACTTTTCGCCCTTTGCTTGTTTGGTGTTGTAAAGTTCTTTTAAGGTTACCCCATGTTGGATGTTGAATGAGAACTGTGTTATGAACCTATTGATTAGTTCCTCAAAGGATTGAATTCCAGGTTCTAATTTAGAAAACCACTCCATGCAAGTGTTTCCTAGGCTTCTTGGGAATAACCGTAGTAAGTAAGAGTCCTCGTGTGCGAACTCTATGCTCATAGCTCAAAATTCTCGTACGTGGTCAAACGGATTAGTTCTCCCATTGTATTTGTTGTATGTTGGGTACTCACAATACCTTGGAAATGGTATCATGTTGATGCTTGAGTCAAATGGATAAGGGCAAATGTCTTGTAATAGATACCTCTTTGTTGGCCCTTGTTGGATATTCTGGAATTGTAATTGTAACTGTTGGATTTGTCTTGTCAAAGCATCTATTTGATTTGGATTCTCTATATTAGTTGAGTTAGGTGTGGTTGCTTCCTTGAGTTGATTGACATCAAAGTCTTTAGGAAGCTTAGCACCTTTGTCAGCTAATAAGAGAAGATACTTTTCCATGTCTTGCTCTAGCATCTTTTCCATAAATTTATGGAAATGAGGGTCTTGTTGCACTTTCTCGATTTCTTCTGCAGTTATTTCCTTCTCCTGTGAGTTAATAAGAGGATCAGTGTTGCTATATTGTCCCCAAGGGTTTTCTTCAGTCATGGCTGCTATTTTTTCGTTTTCTTGTTCTTGTTGTTTTTGATATGCTGCTCGCGTGAAGATAGGCATACAAACGTTAAAAGGTTTACCCTAGACTTTGATCTTGGATTTGATTGGATAAGTGTCAAGGTTGTTGTTTTAAAATCTGATTTTGTTTTGTCTAGTTTCGTGATGAAAGGATGATAGAATCCTTGATAGGGAAATTTTGACAGAAAATCTCAGATTTTGGTGATAACGACACTATGCAAGATGCTGCAAGATCTAGGTATAGGGGTAAAGCTTTTCTTTTTGTATGACTATTGTGTTCTGGACTGTAAAAAAATTGTTTTGAACTGATAGAAACCTTGTATTTGATATGGGCAAGCTGACAAAATGCCCTATTAACTCTTTGTTTTTCGGGTTTTATGGCGCGCTAAAACAGATACCGGGTGTGCTAAAACAGAGACTAGGCGCGCTGAAACAGAAATCAGGCGCGCTAAAACAGAGACCAGGCGCGCTGAAACAGAAATCAGGCACGCTAAAACAGAGACCAGACGCGCTAAAACAGAATCTAGGCGTGCTAAAACAGAGATACAAAGTGCTGAGACAAAAATCAGGCGCGCTAAAACAGAGACCAGGAGCGCTAAACAGATACCAAGCGCACTGAAACAGAAACCGGGTGCGCTAAAACTGTGACCTAAAGGGGTTCAAGACAGAAAAAAAAACTATCTTATTCTATGAAACTCACTTGGTCTGGTATCATATTGGATGGCCGGTTGTGGGATGTATTCAGGACGAATTCTCTGACTATGATTGTGATGTTGCCTAAGAGCTCTTCTCTGAAAGTATGCTTGTGAGTCTAAGGGAGCTACGGCGTAGTCGTCTGTATAACCTCTAGAGAAATCATGATACCTATGAATAAAAGTTCTATGTTGGAGTAGAACTTTCCTGCTTTGATATAGAAACCTTTGTTTTCTTAGGAGTTGTTTGTAGGCAAGTGTCCTCTTTGGTTTTCGGATTCGTTTGGCAAGAGATTTCTTGACAAACTTGGTGGATACCCAATCTCGAATCATGAGAAATCCACAAGTGTTTTGATTTTTTAGGATTTTTGTGATGATCTTATCTGAGTTTAATGATAGAAAACATAGCAATCAAGAATAGAGTGGTTGTATTTAAAATCCTAGAATCTAAACAAGTAGTGTATGTTCTCAAGAATCAATGATTCTTCTTGATTTTTACTGGTTTGATAACAAGATAAGACAATCCAAACAGACTCACTCCTAGAGACAAAAGGTCATCGTTATATACTCGAACGGCCCACAGCTTGGAATTGCGTCGACTCACACAACCATGTCACCCCCTAGAGGGCGCCCGTGTTTTTGTCTTTTCCAGGTGCGTACTCAGAGTGACGGAAGTGGATACCGGATCCCTTGAGCAAACAGTCCTTGGCAATTATATGGTGAGTGCTTGAGCGTAGATTCTTCCCCGCCCCTGCACCGCCGAGTATTACAATGTTCGAAAACTGACAAGCGTGCTTCTAGTTCTAAGTTCTTAGATAGGGTTTCCGTTCGGAGCGGCAAATGGATAAACTCCCTCGAGAGACCTCCCAATCTTTAAAACAAAGATTTTGGGGATGGTTATCCTGCGCACTTCCGTTGAAAGAGGGTTTCCCCAAATTCACATAAATTTTAAAGTGGGTTGGAATACCATGGCTTTTGGCTGTCCCCACTCAGGTCGTTCCCGTAGGGTGAGTACTTTTTCCCACTACGGCAGGCCTGTCTAAAGGTTTTAACAAAAGCATAAAATTGCATAAAGTAAATGGTGAGTCTGGTATTCTGATGCACCCAGTTAAGGGGAGAGCATAAACCTGTCACCCAAACACAACAAGATTTTGTTCTTTTTAAGCCCAAAAGACAAATGATTTACTTCTAATGGAGATATTGCTCCATGACAAGCAAGATGTTCAATTTTTAAAACCTCAAAAGAAGTGTGATGTTTCTATCCTAGGATTGGTACATTTTTAATCCATTTCTATCCTAGGATTGGTAAGTTTTATCCATTTCTATCCTAGGATTGGTAAATTTTATTGTTTCTACCCTAGGATTGGTAAATTTTAACCAAACAGAAAGAAATAAATGAAATCTGGCCGCGGACGCGTCGGATCCAGATGAAAGAAATGACTTTAAATGAAAAGAAGTGGTGCGCTGGAACAGAAACCAGGCGCACTAGAATAGTGACCGGGTGTGCTGGAACATAAACTCGGCGCGCTGGAACAGTTACCGGGCGCGCTGGAATAGTTACCGGGAGCGCTAAAACAGAATCCTGGTGCGCTGTAAAAACTCTCGATTCTGCGAAAACTTTTACGCCGATTCCTATACGACAAGATTTTCAAAAATTAGAAAAATATGGGGTATTGCCCCACGGTGGGCGCCATTTTGTAAGCTGTAGAATGTGGGAAACAAGCTAAACTATGCATCTACACTTCTAAATAAGATAAATGTATCTAAAACTCAATGAATTCAAACTAAATTAAACTAAAAAGCTTCAAAATGCTATCCTATTACTCTCTAACTCTAAAGACTTCTCTAATTTATTTAGCTCTCAGATTCTTAAGCTAATTAAACTATTAAGTGACACTTAGAGAATGAGAAATGAGA
>VDFB02000455.1:0-35896 GCA_007258455.2 Sequoia sempervirens | reverse complement strand
ATCGATTGCAAAGGAATTGGTAGATTGCAAGCGAATGGATAAGGTAAAGAGCATTAAAATGAGTACAA
This sequence comes from Sequoia sempervirens, assembly GCA_007258455.2. NCBI lineage: Eukaryota > Viridiplantae > Streptophyta > Pinopsida > Cupressales > Cupressaceae > Sequoia > Sequoia sempervirens. The sequence goes on along the minus strand of VDFB02000455.1, from coordinate 35,828 downwards.
GTAGTTTAGGAAGAAAAGGCTTGCAAATATAGTTGGGTGGCATTTTTGTAACGACATCACGGGATCTATTTATGCCTTAATGGGAGGCACGAAAGTTATCACGAACAAGGGAATTGAATGAACAAACGCTACGGGAGTTGGGGGCCGAGTTGGTCGACAAAAGCGGAAAGCTCTTGGTTTTGCGGAAGGACTCATGCGGAATGCTTCCTCTATTTCACTGTTTTGGCTGCCTGCGTCATCATCTCCGGCAGCTTCCTCTCTCATGGAGCCTATTGTCCTCATAAGACGTTCTTCTAGTGGAACGTTCTCATTCACCTCCACTGCCGTCCAGATGACTATCCTCTATAATGTACCCGCATAAGGTTCCCATGTGTTCATAATTCGGCTGAGAGGGATCCATTCACCGATGGTGTAATGAAACCTGAATAAAGAATCCAGAGGTTTAGAACAATACTCAGAATTAAGACTTTAGCAGATGCGTGCTGACCATATCATAAATAGATTAACGCTCCATGGGAATACGTGTTCAAAGTGATCTGCAAAGTTCTTCGTAAGTCATAATCAAGGTTGGATTGAGGGGTTTAAAGAGAGGACAAGGTGCATTTCAAGATCACATTCAAGGGAGCTAAAGGGGATTTTATTAATGATAGCATTTGCTACTATTTAATAAGACTGATGAGTTTAATCTTTTGTGCATGATAATTAATTAAGAATTATCATGGTAACCAACGGATGATGGTAGAAGATATTATTGTAAATATAAATCTGAAGATATTGAGGTGAAGAGGCTGCTTGCTCGTGAGTACATGCTAGTGAAGGACCAACTTCCGTAGGAATAAGGATTCAAACAACTTGTGCCAAAGAGGCTAGGACTATGAAAATGAAAAGTTGTTTACCAAAATTAGAATTGAAAGAAATAGTTCTGCAATCGCTACTCGTCAAAGGTTGCCCCATCAAATCAGGAGACAACTAATCCACTCCACTTTGATATGAATATGCAAATAGGATGCACTCGATTGAACAAGGGAGGAGGACAACCTCTAGGAAGTTTCTACTACAGTAAAAGGGAAATCAACTACAAGACAAAACCGCTACAATACCTGGGCACTAAAAGACAAAATAGGGAAAAAACAAAAGTTGTATTTTAAATTGCTGAATATTGTGGGGTAGGTTAAACCCTAATGTAATCAAATCTGAACCACACAATGTAATTTAATCCTAGCCATTCATTTTGGCTTTGGAAAACTATAAATAGGGGTCTTCCCCTCATTTGTAAATGGTTGGAAAACTGGTGTAAAGACATTCTGCAACAATAGAAAGTAGCATTGCATGATCTATGGGTGTTCCTTTTGAGTTTTCTCATTATGTGTGCATAGTTTTACTTTCCTTTTAGTTTAGTTGTTGGTTTCTTGAATGAAAGTGATGATGGCGATTACTGTTTCAGTATTTGATGAATTTCCAGCTCATGCTTTTTGTGGTTCATTGATGATGAATCACTTTGCAATGCTAGTCTGAGCTTCTTCCCTTTATTGCTGCAACTTAGTCGATTGCATGTGCATGATGTGTGTGTGTAATCTAAAAATCTGCAGTCCTCAAAAGATTGCACTAGTTTTGTGTAACTGTAGGATCCTTTTGGCCAAGAAAAACCTAGTTTAGGGAGTTTGTCTACTGTAGGAGCCTCCATGATCATTTTTCATTCAAAGTTTCAGATCCAGGAACCTTCTCTCTTCCCTTCCCTTTTTCCTTTTTTTTAATAAATAACCTAAGCTAAGGTTCATTGCACATTGTAAGGCCAAATCTAAAGCTAAAATGGAGTTCTAGACTGCTGTTTGAACCTTCAACAACTGAGTAACAATTTCTGCATCTTGAGAACTCCATTTGCAGGACCAACTCCCCACTTTGTAACTCATCCATAAGTTCGCATTGTGATTCCAACAAATCACATGAAACAACTGAGATATTCCAAGCACTGTCAAGACCTAACATTAGAGACCTTGGGATAGTGTTCTGATATCTGATTGTGGAAGATTGTCTTTCAAGAGAGGTAGTGCATCTGTGCATTACTTGTGTTGAGAAGTGCGTAAAAAACACATCAACAAATATGATGAAAGGATTAATGTCTAGAAATGTTTAAGTGATCTTGACAACCTCCCATGGATCCTTGGGGGGGACTTTAATATGATTGAAATCCAAGAGGACAAACTAGGTGGAGTTGATATGGAGTGGAAGAGCAATGAGAACTTTTGGCTGAAAATGAAGAACAACTTAGATTGATAGACCCACTAGAGGGGTAGAAAAAGGACTTCCCCAATATATGGTACACCTAGTGCAACGCCCAGAAGGGAAACAAAATGATCTATTGTAGGTTGGATAGATTCTATTTGAACAAAAAAATATTCATCCCTGAGCCTCTTAGAGATGGGTGCAAAGTGGAGGTTCACCCCTACACCCTATCTTACCATCACCCAGTAAAAATAAGGATATCCCTCAGCAAGGGATCGAGGATTGTGAGGAGGAAAGATGGGGGATTTCTCCTTAACACCAAACTACTGCAAGATAAAGACTATTGTGAAGCCATCAAAACACTTAGAATATTAAACAATGGCCTACATAAGAGAAAAAGTGCCATAGAAAGATTGAATTTGAATGTCAAGGGGTGAAAAACACTTTTTCAGATTGTTGGTAAGAAGAAAGCAATGGACAATAGGAAGTTGGAGGGTATTCTGCAAGAAAATATGCTACAAGCAGAAGAAGGGCTCCAAAAAGACCCCGAGAATGAGAACCTAACCAACAAGATGGCCTTAGCCAAGGATTCACTGAGAAGGCTGCAAAACAGTAGAATACAAGAGTTGAAGGTTAGATCTAGGACTAATTGGCTGGAAAATGGTGATAAAGGCTCAAATTTCTTTTTTAATCTACTAAGAGATTTTTTTTTAAAGAACACATAGATCAACTTCAGGTAGGTGAGGGAACTTTTGAGGATCAAGAGGTAATTAAGAACCGGTTTTTCCTCTTCTACAAAGGCCTTTTCTCCTTTGAGGAGGGTGGAAGTGGTTGGGCCAGTGCAAGGAGACTAATTAGTGATATCATCCCAAGGAAACTAAAAGGGCAAGAGGTGGAAAATTTGGGCTAGGAAGTTTCCAAAGAGGAAATACAAAAAGCATTTGATTCCATGCAGAATGATAAAACCCCAGGTGCTGACGATCTTCTGGCAAAATTCTATAAGTCCTTCAAGGAGTGGATAGTGGAGGACCTCTTTTGTGTCTACAAGGAGGCACTGTAGATGGGCTCTTTGGGAAGGGACATCAACAAAGGTATTATCAAGTTACTCCCAAAGGATGGGGACAAGACCCAGTGAAGAATTGGAGACCCATAACACTGCTAAATGTCTCATACAAGATACTAGCCAAAATTTTGGCAAGGTGACTGACTAATGTTCTGCCTAAACTCATCAATACAACTCAAATAGGCTTCATCAAAGGCAAATATATCTTGGAAAATATCCTTACCATCTGGGAAGCCCTAGAATGAGCCAAAAACACCAAGCAAGAAGCTATTATCCTATTATTGGACTTTGAAAAAGCATATGACAGGATTGAATGGTAATTTATCAAACTCACTCTTGAAGCATTTGGGTTCCCACATAACTTTTGTAACATGGTACTCACTTTGTTCAAAGATGTAGTTGCTTAGGTAGATGTAAATGGCTCCCTCATGGAGGAATTTGCTCTTGAAAGATCAATTAGGCAAGGATGTCCACTAGCCCTTACACTATTTTTGATTACATTAGAAGCACTATACTATGTTCTTAGGACCAATATGAGTTCTAAACAATGATGAATTGTTGAATTTCCAATTTGTAGATGACACAACTCTTTTCCCCTTGCTGGAAGAAGAGAGTATCTCCAGTTTGATGAAAAAATTGAACATATTTTGCAATGCTTCAAGTGCAAAAATCTCTCTCCAAATCAATCTTTCTAGGTTGGCATGATAGACCCCCAGATTGGATTGAAATTTTTTGTATTCAGGCCCATGCAAACAAGTGGGATATTTGGGAATCCCTTTTGTAGTGAACCCGAACCTAAAGGAAATGTGGGAATGGATTAAAAGTAAAATTGAGAGGAAGCTGAAGAAATGGAATAAGAACTATCTCACCTTGTCAGGAAGAATACAAGTCTGCCAAAAGATCCTCTCCTCTTATAGTCTACATTTTTCCTCGGTGTGGCTTTTTTGTAGCTACTAGTTAGATCAAATCCAAAAAAGAATTTGGGGATTTCTCTGGGTAGATGGAAAAAGGGGTAGAAAGAGACATGTTGTAAAGTGGAGTTGGTGATGTGTAAGCAAATTTTAAGGTGGGCTAGGTCTTAAGGACTTGAAGATCCAGGGCATTGCGCTAGCTGCTAAGTGGATCTTTAAGGCTTTAGATGGTATTGAGCCTTGGAAAGTCTTAGTCAGGAACAATGTTTAAAGGGAAGCTCCAAAGAATGGAAAAATTTGGAGGAACCTCCCTCTTAGTGACCTCCTTAGTTGTCTGCTTCCTATAACTGCAAAAGGTTTAGTGGTATTCAGGAGCATTTGGAAAGCATGGGAAGTAGTAAAAGGGCACATATGTAAGGCTCAGGCCATATAGGGAAAATTGATTTATACTCATAGGTCTATTTGGTGGAATCTTAATCAAAATGGAAAACCCCTGGCCCTCCTACAGGAGTGCTCAGCGAAGTCTTGGAATTGCAAGGGTATAAAGCACTTTTCTGACATCTTGAACAAAGGCCACCTAATAGGGTGGGACCAACTAAGTGCTAAGTTTCACTTATTGACCACCCAATGGAGGACATATATAGTCTTGATCAAAGAAGTATACAAGGGTTTGGAATGGCCGGTTAACACCATAGACAATAATAATCAGTTCCAAGAGTTCCAATGGACTAATGGCTCCATCATTGGCAACCTCAATGCTAAAACTATCTATAATACTCTTGCCAAATAGTAGGAAACCTATGACTACCTAAACAACAAGTGGAATATGAACTTGGATAACACTGAATGGTCCAAAATTCTATCTAATAACTGGGTTAAAGCAATTGTGTTGAGGAAGGCCTATTTTAGGTGGCTTTTGATCTTCCATAGGTTACCATACAAAAACAATGCTAATGAAACAAAAAATTGTAAAATGTGTAGAGTTCAGGAATCAATCTCTCATAATTTCTTTGAATGTATATATGCAAAAGAAGTTTGGAATTTGTTTTGTAACTAGCTAAATGTATGGAATAATAATGGCACTCTCAAAATGGATAGAACTATTCTATTCAGGAGCAATAAATTTGGCAAGGAACAAACTCTATTTTGGTCTTGTCTCTCAACATAAATTCTATGACTCATTTGGAATTCAAGGAATAATGAAAGATTTAATGGGGACATGAGAGTACTTACTGAGTCCTCATGAGGACTCATCATTCATAAAATTATTGTGCAGGTCACATTGATAGTGAAGGTATCCAAACTCAAATTTCTCAAATTGTTGGAAGATGGAATCATACAAATCACCATGAGGGAGGTTAGAGCTGGGAATACTTAGAAATTAGGGCAGCCCAGTGCAGATATCTTTCTTCAACCACTGGAGATCTTTCAAAAAGATTTCAATAACAAGGTAGCTAGAGAGGCACAAATGGACAATCCCACACCCATGTTGAGGCCTGGGGATTTCACAAAGGAAGAAATTGAAGCAAAAAAGGTACTTTTGGGTATGAAGGATCCAACAGGTAGTGAGGATGCAACAATCTAAGGAGATGAAGTTGATATATTTTTGTGTGGACTTGGAATTTTTTGGTAGGGTAATTGGGCACTCTTGGATGGACAATGGCTCTTTTTTGTTGTATGTCATGGGGTTGGTAATGCATTATGGACAGTAAAATTGCTTTCTCAGTTGGCAGACAGGTTGGTATCTCCCAGTGTAAATTAGAATGGCTCAACATAGTGGCTCTTCCTTCAGCACAATGACCTTTTTGACAGCCAAGTGGACGTTTTTTTTGCAGCAGTCTAACAGGATTTCTTGTACAATTTTATTGAAATTGGATATGTAATGGGAGGGGCTTGATCCTAATGTTATCTATGGGGGGTGGAGCTTGTTGCTCCTTGCTATGATTTTTGTCAATGATCTCATTGTATAACTTGTTGTTCAAATGATTATCAATATAAAAAAAATTATATTTGAAAATTATTGAACAAATCTTTAAAATAAAATCTATATTTTGTTATTACAACTTTCATCATGATTTAATTTAACACCACCATTCACATCAAATTAAACAACAAACATTTTTATTAAATAAAAGAGAAGGCTTAATCCAATACTCCAATCATTAAAATTGAGAAAATAAAAAACCAACACTTTAAAAGCTCACAAAATAAAAATAATATTTATTTTTTCAAAAATATATAAAAAACAATAATTAAAATATTTTTAATAAACTATTACAATATTTTGCATTAACTATAGAAAAACCTCTAAACCTATATTCCTTTGTCAATGACATTTTGGCCTTTGCCAATGACTTTTTTTCCCTTTAGAAAGACCCTTATTATTAAAAGAAACTTTATTCTTGAGTTCTTTTTTTGCAACTTTTCTGGTCAAAAGAATCCTTATTGTTGATTGTTTCTTTTGCAAACAACTTTATTGTTGAAAAAACCTTTTAAAAATTTAAGAGACGCTACAAAATTGAAACAACAAAAAAAATTTAAAAAATTAGAACTTCATAATAAAACAAAAAAATATAAAATTATTTAGATTTATTAAAAATGTAAACCAATAACCTTTAAAAAAAGAAATTAAATATAACTAAAAATCATTTCCACTTACCGTGAGCAATCTATGTTGGGAGAAATAGAGTCTGGAAGATTAACTTTGTAGAACCCAGGAAGGTTTTTTGCATTTTTCCAATTGATACCGATAATTTTTCCCTATTGCAAAATGCATTTGCATGCACCTTGTCTTGCTTGTTTCTCTTTGATTGCTAAATTCAACTACCTAATTTTGTTGCAACATAAAGAGCTTAGATGTCTTCCTTGACCTTTCAAGTAAGGTAAACATGGCATCAAATCCAGAGTTAAACTGCCACAAGATATGGTTGAACATGAACAACTAAACATGCAATCAGTACCATTAAAACTATCATGGAGTCCTCCATCCTTCCTCACATGATTTATTTCTTTTATTTCTTTTCTCTCTTTTGGAGAGGATTTTTTTCCCACGGGGTTTTATCCTTTTCTTCAATTGTGAGAGATTTCTTTTTGCATTTGTACATGGGTACCAAAATGGCCTAGTAGTCGAGACCCATCTTTGCATCATTTGCATAATAAACTTCTCCCTAAGTTGCACTTATGGGGGGTGTTGGTGTAATTAAATAATTAATTACACTTAGATAATTTTACTTAGGCATTCATTTATTCCTAGGTATCATTTTCTAGGTGATAGGTTCACATGCTTAGGATATAAGATTCTTTCTAGACATCTTAGTTGGCTTTTCTAGAACTTATCTTATCTAGCTATTTTGCATGATTCCTAGGTAGTTAGTTTGTTAGTTGTCACATGTTATAGGATTATGAAATTTGTCAACATCATGTTCATTACTACATTTCAACCTTTCCTATATAAGGAAGGTGATTGTACTCATGTATGTAATATACTTCATACCTCATCATTTGATAGGACTTAATAACAAACAAGCTCATTTTCTTGCATATCCTCTTGTAGAAGGTTTTCATTGTTTTTTCAAGTGGTATTGGGTGTTGAGATAATATCTTAAGCTCTTACATGGTATCAGAGCCACATCTTGCAAAATCCTTCCTAGATTTGAGGGTGGAGTTATTGCTAGTGAGAGATCTAGGTTGTTTTTAGTAAAGTTGAGTATGCTCTTCTCTTGCATCATATGATGACCTAGAGAATCAGAAAAACTTGAAAAAACACCAAATTTGAGGTTTTCTCTACAAGTGGGATTTCATGGAAAGTCACTTTTGGCTCGTGTTGGAGGAAATCTGAGCTCAAATTTGAGTTTAGGGCAGCTGAGAAAGTCAAGATTTGACATTTCTAGCCAAAGTTGTGAGGGTTTGAAGATTTGCAAAATTTGGGAGTAGCAGAGCTTTTGGTGCATTTTTAGGAAGACCAGACCCAACCATTGTCTTCAAAAGGCATGAGAGATGAAAATCGATATAAAGCATGCCCTATTTTGGCTTTAGCTATTTTTGAGGCAAATTTTTTTTAGCCGTACGACCCTTGGGTTTGGTACAATTTCTCCATTTGCAGAAAAAATAATTTAAAAATTATATTATGCATTTTTTTAGTGTATCAGGTTCTTTTACATTATATTTGATTTGGGCTCAATTTTTATTAGATTGAGCTAAAATATTGTATAGGGGGTGATATTAAATGTCAGTCTTTTTAAAGTCCATGGTCAAATCTATTTTATCCAGGGCATATTATTTTTTTATTTTTGGTGGAAGCAACATTTAAATTTTTATAGGGTTTCAAATTTTATTGCCTGTATGCCAAGCATCCGGTCCAAATCCATCTTTGTTGGGTCTTTGTGCTCATTTTTTGGCTCTTAATCAACAACCCCCATCCATGACTTCTTTTTTTGTGTTGGCCCTCTGTGTGTTCATCGTCGCAAGGCTCTCGGCGGTCCGAAGTTGGTTGGTCACCACACAACTGTCGTGCTCGTGGATTTGACACCTGATGATTCCAAGGTCATCTCAGTACCTGCTATTTCACTGGTCGCATTAACTCTCCTTCCAATCCGTACCTGATCGAATACTTCCACCAGTCTATTCATCCGGAAATCATCACCGACCACCTTTGATGCTTGTGGTACCTTCATCCGCCACTGCACAGTCAAGTTGGCGTTGACATTATCTGATCGGGAAGTACAAGTATTTATTCTGCAGAGTTCTGTTGGCATCATGGTCCATTCTCGACATCTTCCTTGGGCAGGTTTATTCAAAATTTTCAATCGACAATTTATATGTTTTGATTTGACAATTCTTTTGTGGTTGACGATATATTTGTCAATTATAATTGTAATATAAAAACTTTGTATGTGTGCTGACCATATTTTATTGGCGGATTTTTATTTTTCCATTATACACCCTAAGGTCATATGGAAAGACCTAGAGCTAATATTTTGTGCCCACTTAGCCTATAAATTTTGCCCCTATTTAGTATTTAGATTTGGCCCCCAAAGTGCCTCATATAGGCCTTTTTTTGTTTTTGCATAACTTTTCGCCATGATCTCCAAATTCTACAAATGAGATATTGGCGGAAATCTCTCTCCAACTACTTCATAGTGGTGCAGGTCTTTTTGATAGATTTTGTTGCATATACAATTTATTCACAACTGAAGTCAGATCACCCCTTTGGACCTCCGAGCTCATAAATTTTTGCCAATTTCTCCGATTTTGGTGATTCGAGTTGCATTTGGAAGGTATCAAGGAGCTCTTTGATTTGGTTCATGTACTTTTTTCAAATTTAGCCCCAAGTGTGAGATATTTAAATTTTTGCATATTTGCTTTCTGCTTCATAACTTGGACATCATGATTCTTGGAGAAGTTTTGTTTGTGGGGGGGGGGGTGTATTTTATTTTTAGTTGTATTATCAGATTTGAGAGGTTTCATATCAGTTTGATTCAGATATTTTCCATATTGCACTATTTGTACTTGTTGACCTCATGTCTAAACCAGGATTTGAAGTGTTGTCTCCTCATAATTGTCCTACATGGAAGGAAAAAATACAGAGATTGCTTTGGTCAAAGGTTTTGTTGAGTGATCACCAACCTGATTTTACCAGAGAATATGAATGATTTTCTCATAGGAACGAATGTGATGAAGCTATGGGTTTAATTGCAATGCAGGTTTCAGATAGTTTATTCTTTCATATCGAGGAATGTACAACTCCTAAGCAGTTTTGGGATATAAGTACAAGACTCTCTTTGGTGTAGTTAGTGAGATATGTGCCATGCAATTGGAGGTTGAATTGGCTTCACTTTCTACAGATGCATTTTCCACCATTGAAGACTACTTGGTAAAATTCAAATCACTAAGATCTCAATTGACATGATGTGGCAAGGAAAAACCTGATAAAGAGTGCATCTTTTTTATTTGGTCTAAGTTGAAAGGTTCATTTGCATACTTTTCTAATTCCTTCTATGCAACAATCAATGGTTTAGGTGATTATTTTGTCATGCCCTCTTTTGAGACATTCTGTGATAGGTTGACTAGAGAACAAGTAAAACTTAGTTAACTTGATACACATACTAAGAATCATGCTTTAGTTGTATCATCAATATCTAAGGATAAAGGAAAGAAAAAGTTCAAACCTAAGGCAAAATCTAAAGAATCTCCCACCTCTTAAAAAGAGGAAAAACCTAAGAAGGAGAAGGCTAAATGTGGTTATTGTAAAAAATCAAGGGATGGTGAACACACTTGTTACAAGAAAGAGTTAGATGAAATGAGGAAACTCTTAAAGGAACAAAACATTTCCTTACCTTCGAAGTCTAAAAGTTCATCATCATCTTCTTCTCAATCAGTATGATCTACTACACACACTAGTCATGTAGGCATTCCAAATAGTAGTGATATGATAGATGAATATAAATAGAAAGGACACACCCTTGTTGTAACACATGTCAAGACAGGTCTAGAAATTGGATTCTTGACTTTGGAGCCTCCTATCATATATCAGGCCAACCTAATAGGTTTTCATCTTTGAAGCATACTTCACTTATGAGGATCTTGATGGAAAAAGATGTGTATCTTGATGTATTTTGTAAAGGGGTTATTGATGTGCCACATGGTAGCTTTAATAATGTGCTTTGTATTCTTGATATTAAACACAATCTTCTTTTAGTATATTAGATAGCACAGACTGGTAAATCAATATAGTTTACCCCAGATTCAATCTTCATTCAAGATTTGGATACTAAGTAGCTTGTTGCAGTGGGTAGGGCCAATCGTTAGGAAAAGATCTACTACTTTTCTCATTTTGTTCCTGATGGTGAATGTTCCAGAAATGACTCTCCTACATCCAGTGTGGACAGTTGTTTAGGTGGTGGATGTCATGGATGGTTAAACCTCACCATTCATAAGCCATGTAATGAGGTTGCATCTCCTCCCACTTCTCCAGATTTGAACAAGACTTCAGATGAACAAGATACTTGTGGTTTTCCAGATTTACACTTATAGGATGGTTTCATGACAGGGATATCAAATTCGGTATGTCATACTTCAAAAAATTTGAAGGACTTGTTTGAGGGGGTTTCTCTCCTTCTTGATCATTCATCTTTGGAGGTTTCTCTTGAGTCTCCACATTCTTTGTCTTCTTCCTTGATTGAGGTAACACCTAATTTTGTTGAGGCATCTTCAGAGGCTCTTGACACACCTTCAAATATTTCATGTTTCAGACTACTACCCTCTTGCTTCTTCTTGGAGATGAAGTTTCTTCAACATCGGCCATGGATTTTTTTCTTCCCACGGGGAGATATATTGTTTTTAGGCATTTCATTCTCTTTTTTCTTCAAACATTCTTCAATGGTTTTGGAGTTACTTCATTTTGGGGGGGCTATGTAGTCTATTTCTTTCCCTCCTATGGGGGGGCTTTTGTAATGTATATATGTGACAGATGGTGTACTTGGGGGGTATCATGGGGTCCTCCATCCTTCCTCACATGATTTATTTCTTTTGTTTATTTTCTCTCGTTTGGAGAGGAGTTTTGTCCCACTGGGTTTTCTCCTTTTCTCTGGTTGTGAGATATTTCTTTTTGCATTTGTACATGGGTACCTAACATGGTGTAGTAGCCGGGACCCATCTTTGCATCATTTTCATAATAAACTTCCCCCTAAGTTGCACTTCTAGGGGGTGTTGGTGTAATTGAATAATTAATTACACTTACATAAGTTTAATTAGGCATTCATTTATTCCTAGGTATATTTTCTAGGTGATAGGTTCACATGTTTAGGATATAAGATTCTTTCTAGAAGTCTTAGTTGGCTTTTCTAGAACTTATCTTATCTAGCTATTTTGCATGATTCCTAGGTAGTTAGTTTGTTAGTTGTCTCATGTCATAGGATTATGGCATTTGTCAACTTCATGTTCATTACTACATTTCAACCTTGCCTATATAAGGAAGGTGGCTGTACATACTCATATGTAATATACTTCATACCTCATCACTTGATAGGGCTTAATATCAAGCAAGCTCATTTTCTTGCATATCTTCTTGTAGAAGGTTTTCATTGTTTTTGTAAGTAGTCTTGGGTGTTGAGCTAATATCTTCAACTCTTACAAAAACAAGCAATACTGATTTAGCCATTCCAAACAAAAAATAAGAATAATGAAAATTAAATATCTCAATGATAACAATAAGTAAATAGTATTATAATTTATTTATATATCTAGATTTTTTCATTTAGTTTAACTAAATAAAAATCAATTTTATCTTATAGTTTAAGGCTATGTATGAACTAGTTTTCATATGGTTTTGTACACCTAAATCTTATTTTATGGTCAGAGCTAGAACTGTAACTATTAGTTTGGTGAACATTTCAATGTTAGAACTACTAGATCCTTCCCCTCCAAATAGTCGCCCCTAGATCTGTGGAAACAATCTTAAGTGAAACTAGTTGTTTTAATAGTCACCCCTAGATTGGTGGAAATAATCTTAAGTAAAACTAGTTGTTTTAATATTTGGATTCAACGAAAGATGACTACCACAACCCTAGATCGGTGGAAAGACTTTAAGTTTTTGTAAACTAATTCTTTAAGTGAAACTCAGTGTTAGTAGTGGAAAGAGTCCAAATAATAAGTCTACAAGCCTAGGTGATTTCAACATGTTTTAGTATCTGATTACCCTCAGCTTGTATTGATTGATTGATCGTAGGATTTAAGTATATTGTTAAGGTCTTGCTATGGACATGGAGGCAAATACAATTACAACAATAATTTTGGTTGTGGATCAAAGTAAGGAAAGTCTTGTGAAGATCCATCTATTTATTTGAATTGGGACGGGATTCACAATACATAGGCTTCTAATTTCCACGTTTCTCGCCATGTTATTTCCAAAGAATTCTCTTACCCTTTGCTTTCTCTTTGTACAATCCGTCAAAAAAATTTTAGTAGTTGAAAATTAATTATGTTTGTTTGTTTGTTTGTTCTAGCAACAAATCCAGAATTGGTTGAACATGAGTAGCTACACTTGTATGCAATCAATACCATTAAAACAAGCAATACTGATTTAGCCATTTCCAAACAAAAAAAAGAACAATAAAAATTAAATATTTCAATAATAACAATATGTAAATTTTAGTATTATAATTGATTTATATAGATTTTTCCTTTTAATTTAACTAAATGAAAATTAATTTTATCTTATAGTTTAAGATTATGCATGAACTAGTTTTCATATGATTTTGTATGCTTAAATCTTATTTTATGGTTAGAATTGGAACTATAACTATTAGTTTGGTGAACATTTCAATTTTAGAACTACTTGATCCTTCCCCTCCAAATAGTCGCCCTTGGATCAGTGGAAATAATCTTAAGTGAAACTAGTTGTTTTAATAGTTTCCCTTGGATCGATGGAAATAATCTTAATTGAAACTAGTTATTTTAATCTCTGAATTCAACAAAAGATGACTACCACATCCCTGGATCGGTGGAAAGACTTTAAGTTTTTATAAACTTATTCTTTAAGTGAAACTTAGCACTAGTAGTCTACAAGCCTAGGAGATTTTGACATGTTTTAATATCTGATTACCCTCAGCTTGTATTGACTGATTGATCATAGGATTTAAGTATACTGTTAAGGGCCTACTGCGGACATGGAGGCAAACACAATTACAACAAGGATTTTGGTTGTGGATCGAAGGAAGGAAAGTCTTGTGAAGATCCATCTATTTATTTGAATTGGGATAAAGTTCACAATACAGGGACTTCTAATTCCCACATTTCTCTCCATGTTATTTTTGAAGAATTCTCTTGACCTTTTGCTTCCTCTTTCTCAAATATATCAAAAAAAACTTTTAGTATCTAAAAACTAATTATGTTTCTTTGTTTGTTCTATCAATAAAGAAAATGTATCTACCTTTGAAAGTGGTTTATTATTTCCTCTACCGAGTGAATGATTGCATCTGATCCCATTATTTAGCCTTAAAATAAAAGAACATATTGAATGTGAAGCACCCAACTCACTTTTCAGAGTTAAATCACAAATGAAGACAACTTATCTCTTGTTGCCTCATTGACGAGCAGATTGTGAACTATGTTTAAAGATCATATTGTAGAAAATTAGTTGTAAGATCTCAATCTTCCAGAATTATATCTTAATAATACTGAAGTCATTATTTTTACTTATGATCTAAAGTGTTTTACTATAATTAGTATTGATGTTTAGTTCATAAATCCCATCACATTTAGCTGTCATATAATACTTTCATTGACTAGATGTGATCAACATGTTCAATGGCCAAATGAATTTTTTTTCCATTTTACCTTTTTGTGACTGTTAAGTATTTTTTTCTCTGAATTCAAGGTGATTGATTGAATTTCAAAATTGATTGGTTCTGATGGGATTTCTTCACAAGCTGGTTTGCCATCTTTGAGTTAACATACAAAAGTGTCGTTTCCTTCCTGAAACCGAATTGGGCAACTGACCTAGTTTACTTAAGAGCTTAAGGACTGTTTTTCCATTGTAGAATATTTGTAGGTGAATGGCTATACAAGTATTCATACATAACCTGAAATCCATCTTTGAGACCTAGACAATATCCACTTATCTATCTTAGGTATTAATCATAGGCTTAACATAAATTCAAAGAAAAGTGCAGAGCCTAAAGCAATTTAACACCTAGATAGTAGAGCATAAATTCTAATCACATTGGAATGTTTATCTTTCATGTTATCTGAAAAATAAATAGTAAGTTATTTCAAGAGGGTATTAAAGCAATTAGATAACGGGGTCACTGGTACATCAGGAATGAGTATTACTACCATCCTTCCTGCCCTGAAAAGTCATGGAATGATATGTTGCTAATTAGGCCTGGAATTTGACGGTCACCCTTAGCTGTCATATGTAAATTTTATGATGGGTTGGTCATTTAAATGCCTTTCATTTGACATTTTAAGGAAAATATAAATTATAAAAAAAAATTGTTTAATTTATGATTTTTTTATATAAAATCTTTTATAAATGCAATATCTTGAAAAATAGAAAACAATGATAAATATTGCCATGGACCAATAACAACTGCCATGGACCAATATCCACACAAGGTTTATCAAGATAAAATAATACATTACATTGCTTTACAATGTTCAAGAGGTACAATGATACAAAAGCGTTTCCCAACATGAACAGAAACCATACAATAAGATAGCATGATACAACTAAACAAATGAATACAAAGTATCATAACTAGCTCCCAAATAGATACAACTCTGGAGTCACCGCAAATGTCACCAATCTGCACCTCTCGATCCTTGACTGGGGACCCAATGGGGTGCTTAGCACGTTCCACCCGACCACATGGGTCCGAAGACCCACCCCCCGTGCTAAGAAGTTGAGAAGAAAGAATCCTCGGCCAAGATCATCCAAATAGAGAACCACAAGACTCAACGTCATTCAAGAGTAAGAAACACAAGGATAAACACAACATCCATAAACCATGACCAAAAACATGACATCCAAGCATGACATCTACAAATCACTTCATAACAACAATAAACCACTTCCAAAAGCATAGTAACAATAAATCATTTTTGAACCATAACAATAAATCACTTTCAAAATATTACAACAATAAGTCACAAATCATATCTTCAATAAATCTCAAGACATAATATCAATAGACCACTTCCAAAAGCATAGTAACAATAAATCATTTTTGAACCATAACAATAAATCACTTTCAAAATATTACAACAATAAATCACAAATCATATCTTCAATAAATCTCAAGACATAAAATCAATAGACCACTTCCAGAGGATATAACAACAATAAATCACAAGGGGTACTAGGGGAGAGTGTCATCGTATAGTCCTACATGGGTTATCTTGACCCTTCCTCTAGGTGCCGGCTCAATCCTGACTGCCTGAGGCGCCGAACCCCAACTATGGTTATCCTGACCCTTCCTCCTACCTGAGGTGCCGGCCCCATAGGGTGACTCATGCAGAGTCGTTAACCTCTCCTGAGGACGAGGTAACGACCTTGCCAACCATGACCTTCTCAGTCCACCATTAGTCTGCAGGAGCCCTAATGAATAGATGAGGCATCCATATTTATCTTATTAATGTTATTACTACCCAACCCCCTAAATTTTTTAATTAAGTTTTAACTTTTTACTCTAACTCTTGCATGGGTTATCCCGACCCTTCCTCCATTTGAGGTGCCGACCCCCACGAAGAGCCATTTTGCCTGGAGACCCAAAACACATAACCAAAGCATCAAGGGGTTGTACCAAAACTGAAAAGTACTGAAACTCAAAACTGAAATACACGCGAGGCATATATCATCTCGCCAAAAGCCATATACATAGTTGCTCATGAAATCAGGTACAACCCAAACATCAATCCAAAATCACGATTACGATCAAAAGTTTGGAAAGGTTCAAATCCATGAAATTCTATCAACACAACTTTCCTCATTGCCTTTGGAAGTCCAAGAAGAATGACTACCCACAAACGAGGTTATAACGAAGTAACACTGTCCCAACCCGAAATCTTAACATTTGAAAATCTCCTCAACCAAAATAACTCAAACGGGAGACAAAACGATAAAGAAAAATCATCCATTAATCCAACATAAACCCGACGAGTAAAATCACCTCCAAAACCAAGCAATCCCAAAAGGGTAGACACAACGAATTGAAAACTTCAAATCAACCACTAAAACAAAAGTGAAATCAACCAAATAAATCAATCCGACTCAACCTATCAAACCAAGCATGATATATCTCATAAAAGGCTTAAACCCCATAATAAACACCATCGTCACTTTTACGACTTAGTCATGTAATTCCAACACTTATAACAATTTTACAACCACTTAAGACCAATCCACCTAAGCAACTTACTAAATCATTATAATGTTCATTCCCTAATTAGCTTACAAAGAGAAACCTAAAAAATTGTAAGTAATGAAAGAAAATTATAATCACAATAGCTATTAAATAGTCTTAATTCCACTTACTCATCTTTTAATTAAGATCTCTCATTTTATTATCCTTTAATTAAGTAGTATTCACTTTAATTCAAAAAAACAAATAAAACCTACTAACTCCCTCAACATACCAAGGTACAAACTCTATTATTTAGGAATACAACAAATTCATCTTTAAGTAAGTTATCAAATATGAACATTTAACTAAACCCACTAATTATGACCTTGTCAAAGCATTACTCCTTCCCTCAAGACTAATTACTCAATTTAAAACAATAAATTTCATTCCTCTGATAATTTAATATTTCCAAAATTTGTTTCTAATCCAGTCATTTATTAATAGATCAAACACATGCTTTCTAACATTTACAAATATATATACACAAATTTCACCTACCTATATAAATTTATAAATACATATATGAACATTCATAAAAATCAATATAAATATAAAGGTGATTTCATATATATATAAATATTCATACAAGAAAATCTACATACAAATAGAATAGGACGACTTCTAATTTTCTGACTTAATCTAAACATTTGGGATATAAGAAACGTGACACAGCAAAAGGTAGCATATTGGCAATCATCAACAAAACAAAATATTGAATATTATTATACCACATTATCATCGGCAGCATTATCTTTTATTTTCAATATAGACCACCATTAATCCCGCAAGGAATAACAATACCATGCATAGCGCCTAACAGAGATGGACAATAATTAATCGCTCTCTTCTAATTTTCTGGAATAAAACAATTAAATAGAAACCTTGTTATAAGTTGACTATAAAGTGCATAAACAAATATGTTTAACCTGGACAGGTAACTTATATTGGCTATGATTTGATACCATAAGGAATAGGAGAGATTATACATTCAGAGAAGAAAACAAAAAAGAAAAAGGAAAAAAAACAGAATTTGGGTGCAGCATTAAAAATAGATTGCACAGGCATCGAGCTGAAAATAAAATGGCGCATCAACAAGAAGATGAGAACCATACGTTGAGGGAAGAGAAGATAAAGGATTCATTAGTCTGCCATGATACTGCAAAGTTGGCAACCACATTTGGTTTGTTAATGAAGGCCCTTGGACGGTTACTAGAGTTGATAAGGACCTCTGAGTATGAAATGTTTGCCATGCTACATCTAAATACGTCTCCAAAATCGTTGCAAGAGAAATTTCTCTGAGAGATGTGAACCATTTCCCTCATTTATAATAGCAGCAATGCTTTTATGGAGGTTATTGGCAATGTTGAAAAATACAGACTGAAAAATAGGCTTGCACTAATATAATTTCAAGTAGAGGCAATTGGTAGCTGTAAGCCCAGTTCGTAATCTCTAGCCGACCCACTACTTGCACCACAATAAAAGCTTGGAGCGGGATACGTGCATATCTCAAGGACAATCGATAGAGGGATTTTGCAAGGAATCTCTCAACAAATTTGAATTAATAAAGCACACTGGAACGCCCCTAACATAATTAGCTTTGCTTATATTTTAAATGCACGCAGTCATGCAAGTTTGAGAGTTGCGCACACCACACACCTCAGTGACCCTTATTGCGCTGCACATATGGCTGATCATTTGGGGTGCGTGGCCGGCCTTCATACTCGCGCATGCTATCAAGGGGACGCCCTAAGGTGCCTGTGGTGCCTATTGATCATATATGAATATAGGCTAAGTATTTCCAAAGACATCACTGTTTATTTTGTTATCTAAACAATATATTTGAAGCCATTTCAATACTGATTTAACCGTTACAGACAAATCAATTAATCTGGTGCGGAAGAATGATTATAGAAAGAATCAATCATTCTGAAGAGAGGGAACAAATACCGGTAGGGCAGATCCACTACAGGATTTCATGCGAGGGAGCAATATCAACTCCTTACGCAAAATCAGACCAATTCTAATTCATATTCCATAACAATTACTAACGAATCTTTTCCAAAACCCATGTTTTCGTAATAAAAGAGAGATCTTTGATAAAAAAGCTATATCAGGGATTGCAAAAATCAAAGATAGAGTGATGTCAGTGATATTCACATACCTGGTCTGCACAGAGCTTGATTCCATCACTATGAGACTGGATCCATTAACGCAGTCAAGGAGTAGCATGTACAAACAATCTCCTACCTCCCCGTGGATTGAATTTTTCCAAAACAAAATCACCCCGATGCCCCAAAATTCATCCAAAAGATAAATACAAACCAAGGATGGCGGTGGATTTTCAAAAAAACAAAAATCAATTAAAGAAATCACAAAAACAACAAGTTTCCTTCCGTCATTTAGTTCGCAGTTACGCATGTTTTGCATACAACATATTTCTATCTTTTCTAAGTGCTTTTACAATCCGTTTGGAAATTTTATCTCTTTTATCAAATTCAAAATCATGTTACCTTCCATATTTTGATTAGTTAACTCCAGTAACGATAATATTTATCTTTTTCTTCATCTTATTCTATTTTCATTTGTTTTTACATTAGTTCTAAATCTTATCTTCAAGATTTATCTAGAATCACATTGTTTTATCATATCTAAATAATTATCCTCACATAATAATAAATTATTAATTATTATTAATTTCCATTAAAATAATACTTCTTATAAAACAAATTAATTAATTTATTTACTAATTAACTATTTACTTATGTTTCACAAAATTGATTTATTGCACTATTGCTTAAATCCCACATTTATATAAATGTTATCACCTAACTTAAGGTCAATTAAACAAGGAGAACCAACAAGACATCTCAAATCAACCAATCATACTTACACAAATATGACGAAGGACCAAAAGCGAAGGGGCACTACATCACCGGTCACGTGAAAAAAGTTTACCAGGCACCACTTTTCCCGTGGTCTGAAAAAAATAAACAAAAGTTGAGTATTGTGTAAATATTATATTATTTAATGTTATTTTTGTTGGAATATGAAGCCAATTTTATTATTATTCCAAAAGTGGCGGATAGTCGACATTGATATCTCACGCACTGCAACTTATAGGGGGGCTACTTGATTCCTGCAGTCTAAATAAATAAATAAAAGTTGAGTATTGTGTAAATATTATATTATTTAATGTTATTTTTGTTGGAATATGAAGTCAATTTTATTATTTTTTCAAAAGTGGCAGATAGTTGACATTAATATCTCTCTAATGCTTCATATACGCACTCGGTGTGGCTGAAGGCCTACCATACAACTAAAGGTTGATGTGACAGAGGGTCCTAGGGGGGCTGTTGTAACCCCCTTCGACGTCAAAGGCATCTATGTTGAAGGCGTTTCTAATGAAGTTAGATTTTTTTGGGACTCTATTTTTGGTAGTTTTGACAAATGTTCGACATAACTATATGAGTCACACTTTCTATTTTTGGAAATATTTGTTCAACAAGGACTCTACAACTTGGATAATCGACATTGATATCAAACATTGATAACAATAAAATTGACTTCATATTCCAACAATATCCCATTGGAAGTCGAATTCCTCTCTTGCAAATGAATCCTCATACTAAAAGACCAATGCCTATGTTGCCAATCATCAAGTAACATACAAGCCTAAAGAAGTTAGAAGTTTTGCACCAGATGAACTTCTCTCTACCAATAGGCTTCATCAAAATATCTATTGGGTTTACATCAATGTGTATCTTGGCCAAAGATATCTATCCCCCTTCCACCACCTCATGTACAAAGTGATATTGAATATCAATATGCTTTGTTTTGGCATGATATACTGAGTTTCATGCTAAGTGTAAAGCACTTTGGCTATCACAACGCAACACCATATTATCCTGTTTTACTTACAATTAACCCAAAAGTCTATGAAGCCAGATTACCTCCTTGCTAGCTTGTGTTATTGCCATATATTCAACTTCAGTAGTAGATATTGCTAACATTGTTTGTGACTTTGATACCCAGCTAATTGCACCTCCAAATAAAGAGAAAACATAACCTATAGTGGATTTTCTCTTATTTCCATCTCCACCAAAATCTACATCCACATACCCATTAACCTTAAGACTACTCCCACTATAACTGATAGCAACACACCATAAGTGCCTCTCAAATACTTGAGAATCCACTTCACAATTGTCCAATGTTCAGTACTTGGATTTACCATGTAATGACTGACTACTCCCACTACTTGTGCAATATTTGGTCTGGTGCACACCATGGAAAACATAAGACTACCAACTACTAATGAGTATGGTACATGAGACATCTATGTCTTCTCCGCTTCTGTGCTAGGGCACTATTCTGAAGATAATTTAATATGAATAGGAAATTGAGTACTAACTATTTGTGCATTTTGCATATTGAAGTGCTACAAAACCTTGTCCACATAAGTTTTCTGTGACAATTGTATTTTTTTATTGTTTTTATCTCTATGTGTATCCTCATACCAAGAATCTGATTTGCTCTACCTAAGTCTTTCATCTTAAACTACCTAGCAAGTTGAGCTTTCAAATGGATGATTTTATTCATGTTGGGACTTGTTACTAACATATCATCAACATACAAAAGAAAAATAATAAATCTATCATCATCATATCTTTGAAAATAGGCACAATGATTAGCCTCACATCTGCTAAAACACAAAATCATCATGAAGGAATCAAATTGCTTGTACCAACACCTTGGCGCCTATTTTAAACCATACATCAATTTTCTCAACCTACAAACAAGATTCTCCTTGTCTCTTTCCTCAAAACCTTCTGGTTGCTACATATAAATATCCTCTGAGAGATCACCATGCAAGAAGGCCATTTTTATATCTAACTATTCTAACTCCAAATCAAGATTAACAACTAGAGCTAAAACAACTCTAATAGTACTTAACTATACAACAGGTGAAAAAATTTCATCAAAATCAATACGAGACTTTTGAGCATAACCCTTGGCCACCAATCAAGCTTTATCTCTCCAAATTATCATTTATGTCCCTTTTCAATTTGAAGACCCACTTGTTCCCAATAGTTTTTTTCCCCTTAGGAAATGGTACAAGTTCCCATGTCTTATTCTTATGAAGATTTTCCATCTCCTCTTCCATGACAACTCTCTTGCTTGCACATTCAGATTCACAAGCTTCTTGATATGAACTAGGTTCACCAACATCAGTTAGTAATGCATAAGCAAAATTACAAGTAGGAGAGTAACTTTCAGGTGGTTTGGATACTCTAGTGGATCTCCTTACAAGGGGTAATATATCGCCCTATGGCATATTTGGTTGTTCACCTTGTTGATTTTCATCTAGTACCTACAAATTATCATCATAACATTCCACCTCAACTGGAATAACTTCTGTGCTTTGTTGTGCTTTACCTCTTTACATTTATTTTTCATTAAAATAAACATCTCAACTAATTATAACATTGTGGACAACAATATCCCAAAATTTGTACCCCTTTGTACCTTCCACATATCCAAGAAAAATACACTTTGTGGACTTCACGTCCAACTTATTCCTATTCTCTTTAGGAATATGAGCATAAGCATTAGAACCAAATACACAAAGATAAAAATAATCAACAGGTTTACCTATCCATACTTCTTTAGGGATTTTATTATCAAGAGTTGTAGTGGGTGATCTATTCATCAAGAAACATGCTGTAAAAATAACTTTTACCCAAAATTTCTGCTCTAAACTAGCAATGCTCAACATACATCTAGAGCTTGCTCCATAATTGTACTATTCATACGTTCAACAACACCATTTTGTTGTGGTGTCCTAGCAACCGTCAATGTCTTGCAATACCAAACTCACTACAAAACTGGTTAAACTCTCCTAAACAAAATTTTCCTCCACTATCTATTCTCAGACATTTTATAGTCTTACCCTTCTGATTCTCTACCATAGCTTTAAACTTCTTAAAATAAGAAAACACTTCAGTCTTCTTCTTGAGAAGATAAATCCACAACTTACAAGAATAATCATCTATAAATGAAACAAAATATGACAAACCCCCAATAGATGTTATAGGAGCCTCCCAAGTATCTGAATGAATTAATTCTAAAACATCTTTACTTTTGGTAGTACTTCTAGAAAAACTCAATCTATTATGTTTTCCAAACAAACAATGTTAAGAAAAATTTAAATCTTTACATTTCGCATCTAGGAGAAGATTTCTATCTAGTAGTACCTGAGAACACATTCACTCATATAGCCTAGTTGTTGATGCCAAGTTGATATGAGTCCATTTCTACATTAGATGCCACTACAACTTCTCTGTTGCTTGTTTCCCCAACCAGCCTATAGAGATTGTCTACTTTTTCTCCCTTTAGCACAACCAACACACCCTTTTACCTTGAGAAAGCTATTTTCACCGTTGAATCAATAACCTTGTTCATCAAAAACTCCAAGTGACAGCAAATTTTTCTTTAATCTCGATACATGTCTAACATGTTGAATAGTCCTTACCATTCCATCAAACATCTTGATTCTTATGTCACCTTCACCAATAGCTTCATAGGGTTTGTCATTTCCCATGTAAACCATACCTCCATCACATAACCGATAAGAAGAAAACCAGTCTCTGTGTGGAGTCATGTGAAAGGAGGCACCAAAATCAAGAATCCAAACATGAAGTAAAGAGCCTCTCAAGTTAGCAGTTAATATCTCTCTATCTTCCAATTGTGTTTGAACTTCTGTTGTGTTTGCCTCAGACGCCTCCAAAGTAGAATTTTCTTTGCTTGCTTTAGGCAACCTACAATACTTTTTGACATGTCCATTTTGCCACAGTTCCAACATTTTACTCTTTTCCGCCCCTTGGATTTGGACCTGGTTTGTCCACGCTCAGTATTCCTCTTTCCTGAGTTCTGCCTCTTGCAATTAGGGCTTCATTAAAAGAACATCGGAATGTCTTTCGCCTTGAATCTTCAGAAATTACAACGGCCACCACATCTTCAAAAACCAATTTCCCACTCGGAGCTGAGTTACTAAGAGCCATAACCAGTTGATCCCAAGTTTCAGGCAATGAGCACAATAAAATTGCTGCCTTATCCTCTTCTTCAATTTGCACCCCCCACTGAAGCCAACTTGCTTGTCAATGTGTTGAAATTGTTCATATGATTTGTGACAGATGAATTGTCATGCATTCTCAAATTATATAGCTGACTGTGTAACAGAATTTTATTTGCCAATGAATTTGTCTCATACAGCTTTTCGAGCTTAGTCCATAAGTCATGTGCAGTTTTCTCCTCTACAACATTGAATAGTAAGAATCTACTAGAGATAATTGGATTGTTACTCTGGCCATGCTATCCTTTTCATTCCAATCTACCTCTGTCATGGTTGCAGGCTTTGATGCTACCCTTTGAGAGTTAAGGCACATCCATCCTTCACCAATAAAGCTTGAATCTTTAGCTTACATAAAGCAAAATTAGAACCATCAAACTTTTGCACCTCAAATCTAGCAACCATGCTTGTTGTCATTGTTTACTTCTCAAAAACACAACTTATACACAAACAACCTCGCTTTGATACCAACTGTAAGAAAATTATAGTGTAGAAATATAGAAAATAATACAGCTGCTTTAGCATTATTTACATGGAAAACATGGTAAAATTATACCAAAGAAGAAAACCATGAGCAAAGATCTTTCATCACTCATGGTTGTAGGTTTTGATGCTACCCCTTTGAGAGCTAGGGCACATCCATCCTTCACCAATAAAGCTTGAATATTTAGCTTCCATAGAGAAAAATTATAACCATCGATCTTTTGCACCTCAAATCTAGTAATTGTGCTTGATGTCATTGTTTACTTCTTAGAAAACAAAACTTCTACCTGAAACAAACTTGGTCTTCTTATACCAATTGTAAAAAAGTACAATGTAAGAAAGATACTAGAAGAGCCATAAGCACAACTTTAACCTTACGATTATTTACAGGAAGAGCATGAAGGTAAAAATTATGCCAAGGAAAACCAAGCAGGCAAAATCTTTCATGTTTTGTTTCTGGAATTTGCAATTAAAACAATCTTCTAAAGTTATAGAAAACATGACTTCAATAGAGTATAAGAAATCTAAGTTTTAGAGTCTTTGTCGAACAAATATTTCCAAAAATAGAAAGTGCGACTCATACAACTACATGTCGAACATTTGTCAAGTCACATCAATCTTTGGTAAAATATTACAACCTTTGGTTGTATAGTAGGCCTTCCACTGCACCAAGCGCATACCTAAAACACTAGCTAGATATCAATGTTGACTATCCATCTTTGGAATAACAATAAAATTGACTTCACGTTCCAACATCTTCTTAGTAATCCATGAGCGTGCCCATACATCCTATATTGTATTGAACAAATGCCTTACAAAGGCTTTGTAAGGATTTCATAGTATTATGGCTGACCAACTAAATACCACATATCCACTAATGCACACTATACACATGGAGATACTCAGTGAAGGTTATTTTTTCCATTAATCACTTGATTTATAAAGGTTACAAATTTTATCATGAATTTGGGATAAACTATATCATTACAATACCAAGATAACTATATTTAGAATTGGAAATTGAAACTCTGGGGCTTCTTCAATATCTTTCTTTTGTTTGTTTTGTAATTGATACCAGATTTTTACCTACAGGATCAATCATGAAGAGCAATCTATGTTTCAGAGTGAATGGTACATTTACTTTTACCTCCTATGTTACATTCAGTTATACAAATGAAATAACTTTACAAGATTACAAGAATATAAAATTATGACATTCATACAAGTGAATGAAACATAAAAGATTGTACAAATCTTTTCTGAGAATGTAATCTTTATTGAATGTAATCATTTACATATGTTTCACACAAGCTGTGAAATTTGACTTTGATTATTTAATATACATCAAGGCTAAATTACACATGAATAAGTATATGTTTACAAAGAAAACATATAGGGAGAGTAACCAGTCATTTCCTGAATGACTGGTTCTTGTTGGCTAGTCCAGTTTCTTTTGTTTTTTCCTTGCTCCTCGTAGCTCCTCCTAGTCCTGAATGATATGGTTTCCTGCATAAGATGATAGGAAATGAGGTTAGAACTATGTTCTAAGCAATGAAAGGTCATTCTACATATATGAACATGTACCTATCCATCCATAACTTAGTCTCAATGTACATTAAATAAGAGCATCCATATGTTGAGTTGTAAGAAAACACTGAAGCCATCAGGATATTGCATCAAAGTATGTATTTTTTATAACTCGTTTGTTCTATGTGCAGCAATAGGTGCAGTCATTTTTCTGATCAATGAGTGGAGGAAATGTGTCTCCCAGAAGGGTTGATCCCAACTCATAGTAATGTTTACATCACTTTAATTTATGCACATTTTTTATGAATACTCTAAGTGCATGAGATTACAGTGCAAGACAGTCAATATCAATCATGATTATTTCACATCATAATGTAGAAAGTATACAATGTTCTTCGAAAACAACAACTCTCAAGAGTACTTCCAAAAGTTCACATACTTCCAGGTTCTTTGTGCATAAAGACAGCAAGGTGCGTAATCTGAAGCAGTGATTATCTCACAAAAGGAGACAACATGTTTATAACGAAGGGAATCAATGAAGTTTCAGTAATATGAATAATGGTTCATCAATTTATTAAAGAAGCATATTATATTTGACATCCCAAGAGTATTCACATTGGGGCAAATGAACAGCTATGTGGTTCGCCAATATGGTTTATGTTCATGCGCGAAAGGCGGAAAATGAAGATCATTGTTTTATTCTCAGAAAGAGCATTTGTTTCAACAAGGATCCTATATGAGCAATAACTAGTAACAGAAAGAATAAAAATGCACAAGAATATGAATCTCAGCATGTGTTCAACAGTGAACTCAGGAAATTTTCTAAACCATGCCCATAAGATCTCAGAAGTAAGTGTAAAGTGAGCCATGAAAGTCATAAAACTGAGCTGGAGTGTGAAGGCAACCGAAGTTCCAAAGCTTGAAATAGAGATCAATTTTGAACAAGAACACAATAGGGGTACATAAGCTAGATGAAATTGTAATATGACTGTGAACCAAATGAGTAGCCATACATGCACAGAAACATAATGTCGAGGCATAGAAAAATGGGAATTAACAGAGGACTCCAAGTGTTGAGTAAAATCTGAAAAGGAAATAAGTAAAGTCTTCTATTATGTAGAGGATACATGAGTGAAGTTATTCCTTTTCACAAGAAATCACAGATATAAGAGCATCTATAAACAAAATCATGGGGTTACAGGGTTTGTTCTGCAGAAAATGAATAAAATAAAGGAGCCCTCGAGTTTATAAAAAATGCACAATAATGAAATGCAATGAGGAAGATATTTCCAGAAGGCTTACACAAAGGTTTGTGGTCTTGGTTTATAGAGTTAAGAGGTGCCAGAAATCTTCAGGAATGCAATATCATAGGTTGCAGCCAGAGGATGTTTTTCAACAAAAGAAGCATAGGAATTACCGATTGAAAACTAGAGTGGCCAAACAAAAACCAGCATTTGAAACCCTTAGTATGGTCGCAGCCCAAAATTCATCATTTATTTATTCAAATGTCTAAATATATAGGCCTGTGTATGGAAAACAACAAAAATACTTTTATTTCTATGTGTATTGATAGAGGAGAACCCTTGCTCAAATGGGGATTCGAGTTAAGCACAAAATGCATGGTAAACTAAGGAGAGATTCAGTATCTACATCATTCTTTGAATGAAAACACCTCCAGAAAATTTAGAAATGTAAACCCTAAATAAGGTAAGGATTCCATTGGAAAAATCACAAAAAAAAACAAACATATAGAATGGCTAACGAAATGTTTGCATGCCGCGGCTTGTAAGGCCCAAAATCATCAATAAAGAACTTTTATTTCAATATTACCTTCTAAAATGGCTTACCAGGGAGAGATCGACAAAAATGTAAGTCTTATGCTTTTAAGCTGGAAAAGTTCATAGGAAAAAACACCTCTACAATCTACATAAATCCACCATGAATCTCCATGGAACCTGATGGCGGTGTTGTTTTCCTCTTAGGGCTTGGTAAAAGATGAAATACCTTTGAAAAGTATGGCTCATCTCTTTTGCTTTAGGGTTTTTACCCTATCTTTATGGCCGATATGGAACTTGGCATTTTGCCATTTTTTCTTTAACACAAATGCAATGAAATTAATAAAGTCGTGGGTTATGCCTTTGCTTTACTAATTTTATATGGTGTAAGTCTTTTAAAAGACTTATGTTTATTTTCTTTTTGCCTTTGCATTATATCTAAAAAATGTAAAGCACTAAGTCTTAATGATTCCTTATAAATCATCTAGACTTGTGTTCTTTTAAATGAAAGGGTAATGGAGGTTTCCAGCGTATGAAGAGGATATGACAATATGACCAAGTCATAAAATAGAGATGTGTTTGCATTAATGGCATGCTATTGACAAGGGGAAGTTGGATTTTTGTTTGCAAACATGTGGAGAAAGGATAGGGTGATTCATTACTTCATTGAAGGAATATAGGCCTTTTTGGAGCATTTTTAGGGTGTTTATGGTTGGAGTAAGTCTTGCATGACTTTTTCATCCAACATTGGCTATTTTTGAGTGGATTGGAGGGCTAGATTCTAGGCCTATTTGTTGCATCTGACCCAAGGTTTTTCTAGAACCTTTTCTGTTGGAGCTTGGGTACTTAGTCACATTTGCTACTCATTGTAGAGTTAGTTCTCATTATGCAGTTTTGGGAGTTAGTGATTCCTACAATCCTTTCTCAGACTTGTATTTTTTGTAACTCAGTATTCTGGAGTATGATATATAGTGGATACCTTGGATGCCTCTGATTATATTATTTGCCTTCTTTGTTCTTGTAGAATTGTGTTCCATCAAGTGATTGATCAAGCTTCTTGTAAAATTTTCTTTTCTTTTAGCTTTGTCTCATGTATTGTGCCTTTTCTGCAAAAGTATAGTTATGCAGGTTGTAGGTTGTGTTTCAAAGTTGTGTACAATTTTTCAAATTGTGAAAGTTATCATTCCTTCTTGAAAGTGTACGCAGGTTAAACCTTTCTACAAAATATTTATGCATAAACTTACAGCAACATGTTGTGCATTTCAATGTCAGTTATCATCATTCAAGTGTATGACAGTCTGAGTATTCATAGCTCTTATTAGTTTGGTGAATCGCCGTAGAGTTAGATTTATGTTTTAAGTATTTCATTTTAGTTTATCCTTACCCTTTTCCCATCAAGTTAATAGTTTAGGTGATATTACCAGTGAGGAAGCCGGCCTTTCCCGGAGGTTTGGTCTTATTCGAATTTCATATTTTAAAGAGATCATTCCCATGTTACACTGGATTGTTGAATTTCACATTCAATGGTGCAAAATCCAAGTGTTAACAGTTACTCCCCCTTCATCTCAAAATGTTATCTTGTCCCAAAAAATGGACACTAAGGCTGATATATCCATGATAGGAAGGTGTGTAAGTTGTCAAAAAGTCATGCCACATAAGGAAACCTTAACCATGAGCTCCTCCAATGTCTCTAGGATACTTATCAATTTATGTTTGATATCATAAGATTGAGACACTTTCAATCTTATGATATCCTATGTCTCACTTTCACCTATATAAACAAGGGGTTCTCTTTGTAATCTCAATCAATCATCATTGTACATGTATATTTGTATTCATTGATAGGAATATAGGTTATTCTTAACTATTGATATTCTCATTTCATTGTGCTTTCCATTAGGCCTATAGATTTTGGGTGGCTATTTCCATAGCCAAATATTACAATTCAAACATGGTTGCATTAGACATTTCATTAAATCAATGAATATTTTATGACCTATCCCAATGTATACATACACTTGAGGAGATTTCCATGTTCATATTCAATATCTTTAACATTGATAATAATAATGCTAAGTCTTTCTTCATCAAAACATAGTTGATTTTTAATAGCCAAATTAAACATAAACTAGCATGATATAAAATTGTTTAAAATCTAAATTTAACAACATCAAGTTCTATGTGTAGAAGAAAAAAATCTTTCGCTTCAACACTCAATCTTGTGTTGGTTGGTTATTTCAATATAGTAACATTCACCATTTCACCCATGTCATCCTATAGATCAAATTTTATCATATAGCTAAAGTCACATTCAAAGAGATCAACACAATACTTTTAAACATTACCAAGTCTTATTTGAAGTTTGGGCAAAAAATTTCTTGCATTTTTCAATTTTCTAGTAACAATGGGAAAAAGAGATAATAAAAGTTGTCCTAGTGTATTCTTGACATATAATGGCTTTCAAACATATATATTTTTATTTCAAGGGTTGATCTGTAACTATAGATATATTGACATAATTTTGAAAGTTGCATGAGGTGGGTTTTTTTCTTTCATTGTGATTGGGAAGGCAATGTGAGTGCCTTAGTAGCATACCATGTGGTCAATGTACAAGCTTTTGGTAGGTCTAGGTTAATAAGAATTTTAGTTGGAAAATAGCATCAACTATTTTTCCATTCCAAAAGGTAATGTGTCCATATTTAATTACAAGAATAGTGGGATTTTCTTGTAAACATATTTTTTCAATTTCTCATCCTTTTACTTCAAAATTACTACCCCATAATGTAAGATAAATGCTACAACTTGGCATGTAGTACACTTTGTTATTTCAATTACGTCTCTTTTGTGTATGGTTGACATATAAATGGAGAAAAATACACCAATAGCATCAACAAGGAAATTGATAGGAAATGACTGTAGGTCATTTATGATTTTGAAAAAGAATTTGTGTATAGGTATGGTAGAATGTATTGAAGTTGAAGGAGTTATTGTTGATGTTGCGTGGAGGAATATTTTGAGAGGATTTTTGGAGCTAGTGTACTTTATGTTAGTTATTTGTATGTGACCATTGGAGATGAGAAAGAGATAATTAGATTGAAAAACATCAATAAATTCATTTGCAACTTCAATGAAACAAGTTATATATGTATTTCACCACCTTCTTTGTCTATCAAATTAAAACCAAAAAATGTTCCCCTTGTGTCAAACATTTTGGAAATCATGAAGTATAGTTTTTGATAGGGCTTGACCTTGAATGGACTATTTTTTATGATGGTTGATCAATGATCTAATTGGAATAATTTGATTTTTGGGGGTAAATTTATGAACATTAGATTTTTGTTCTTCTTTATGTGAGCATGGTTGAGATGGGAATGATCTAAATGAACCTTGGGAGTTGAATAATGGAAGACACCTTGAATTGTTAAAGAGAGGAAGAGGAGCTCCAATATTGGTTATATTGTTTGAAAGCACCTTCAAGCAATTAATTATAATTTCCCTACAACAAAAATACTGTAGTTGAAATAAACATGATCAATTTCAAACATGGGTAACAAAAATTTATAACAATTAAGCATTGATGTACATGAATTTGTTGAACATATACAAGTGTAGTTTGTTAGTTGCAAAATAGAACCTTTAATTATAGCACCTTCCAAAACAAGGTTGTATTATTTGGCATGAATAAAATTGTGTGTGAACATTCCATCAAACAATTGTAAGCAATATTTCAAGTTTGTAGAGTGAGCCTATTTGATGGTTCTATGATTTAACTTGTAAAGAAGGCTCAAGGTCAATGATGGCTACAATCATATCATATGACATTTCTAGTCAATCATTTTGTCATTTTCAATAATTGAGTACAAGAAGTGTTCCTAAATAATTGAAAGAGATAGTTGATTATGTATGAAATTTGATATTTATAGTTTGTAAATGAATATAACACTTAGCATTTAAAAATACAATTAAATATAACCTATATATCTAGTACAAAACCATTTTAAAGTAACTCCCAATCATTCTATTTAGGTATAACGATATAACTTACATTTTACACATGCCTATAAATAGTTGATCAAAGATGCTAGGCACAATCTATCTAACCATCCTTTTTTTACAAGTAGATATAAAATTTATTAAGCAATTAACTATCCTATTTTCAATTACTCACAAGAAAAATTATCATGTTGGATTACTCGACTGAGTCTTAGGGAAAATAGACATGGAAAAATTGTTGCTAGTCAAAGTCAACCCACTAAAATTAAAAGAATCCTTAGAGAAGCTCAAATCAAGCGTGTCCAAGTGAAGCATTCATTGGTGAATAGAAATAAAATATAATTTTTTTAATTGCATGCATTCCACATTTCACTCACCAACATGCTCCAAGTTTATTGAGATCATACTCCATGCTTCATTTCTAAGAGCATATAATTTATGGTTCAATATCTTTGATAGAGGTACTTTTACCAATCTAATTTGAATTTCCACAATAAACAAGGGAGAGGGAGCGAGCTATTTTCATGGATCAACAACTAAGAGCATGTTAAAATAATGAAAGGGGATTGAAATAATCGTGTCTATACATTCTACCATGTAGCTTCATCCATACACATGGAAAGCAAGGATATTTATGGGATCGAGAGCTAAATGTTCTTTGGACCACATTGGGGTTGTGATGGAATGCATAAAATATATTAATTCATCTTGGTTTGGACAATGTAAAATTTCTATTTTTAGGTATTTTCATATTTATTGCATGCCATTACAACCTCGACATGCCCTATATAATTTATTTTACTCCATAAGGCCTTTGTAAGTTTTATAGAGGCTATTGTATTAGGCTTTTATTGTTTATGAAATTGGGTTATTGAATTGATGTTAGTGTAAACATAGTCATTATTCACCTAGTTAGCTAATCATCTTTCTAGGATTGATCTATTCACACTTAACTTTACTTAGGCTATTTCATACATTTGTCTCACTTCATATCATTGGGACACGTGTCCTCACCACTTGAGACACCTATTGCATGCACACTTTACACTTGCTCACACACTTGTCAAGTGAGCTCACAAGTGTTGCAAATTTTGGGGGGTAGTCAATCATTGTTTCCTACCTTCTCACCTCATCAACCTTGCTTATATATGAAAGGTTTCATCATTACATTTTAAACACTCTTAATATTATATGATAAGACATCCTATTGTGTTCATCATTTCACTTATGGAAGGTTATGTATTCACGCTTTCTGATCTTGGCTTTCTCCAACATTTGTTGTATTCCTTCTAAATTGTGCTTTGAATATAAGCACTTAAGTAAGAGGTTATTCTTGAATTCAAATTTTCACCACCTAATGCATCATGGTGGGAGATTTAGGGTTTAAGTGCTACTTCACACTTATTATGCATCCATGTTTAAAACACAACTTAGAGGAATTATTGTGGCTATCAAACTAAGGGTTTGAATGACTCAAGGGTTACACCAAACTGCTAAGAATTGGTTTATCTAATGAATGGTAAAACCCAATTTAGAATCATAAACAATTAAATGGTTTTACATTATAGGTATGTTGCATTGCACAAACTATCTAGATGTATTAGAGTTCATATACTTGTATATAATTTATTTGAGTGCATGCGATACAATAACTTCTCAGGCATATGATTGATAGAAAAACACAACAAATGTTTCAAGCTCTTTTAATTTTGTTTTCTTGTTTAGAGAAAACAAATAAATCAATTGATCAACATAAAATATGATAAAGATAGTTGTGTAGCAACATACCTACAGTATAAAACTACTAAATTGTTCAAGATTCCAATAATTTGTAGTTGACAACATAGCTTGGAGATTATACTTTTGTAACATATTTTTATGTTGACCTTTTGCTAGATTGTTGATCAACATATAGAAATATTAACTATTTTGGGAGATGGAAAGTTAATATTTATCAATTGAAGGGATGTTTTGGAAGCCATGTCGAGGTTACGATGACATGTAATAAATATGAAAAGCATCGTGAGCAACAATAATAGCTCAAGGACCTGATTTTACAAGTAACAATTTAGACCAATACATATCGAGGGTAAACCAATTCTATAGGTCACATTGGGATTCTGATGGTGTATAATAAATATGAAAAAGCTACATATTTATTGCACAATTACTTCTTAGGCATATGATTCATAGAAAAACACAACAAATGTTTCAAGCTATTTTAATTTTGTTTTCTTGTTTAAAGAAAGCAAATAAACCAATTGATCAACATAAAATATGATAAAGATAATTGTGTAGCAACATGCCTACAATGTAAAACTATTGAATTGTTCAAGATTCCAATAGTTTGGAGTTGACAACATAGTTTGGAGATTATATTTTTGTAACATATTTTTATGTTGACCTTTTGCTAGATCATTGATCACCATTTAGAAATATTAACTATTTTGGGAGATGGAAAGTTAATATTTATCAATTGAAGGGATGTTTTGCAAGCCATGTTGAGGTTGGGATGACATGTAATAAATATGAAAAGCACTGTGAGCAACAATAATAGCTCAATGACCCAATTTTATAAGTAATAAAAGCGTAATACATATCAAGGAAAAACCAATTCTATAGGCCACGTCGAGATTCTGATGGTGTGTAATAAATATAACAAAGCTACATATTTATTGCACACCATCACAACCTCAATGTAATCTACAAAACATTTTAATTATTGACCCCACAAAACTATATGACAGAGTGAATGGACATAATTATTTTAATTGTCTTGCATTAGTTTAATAGAATATTAATTGTTGATTCATAAAAACAACTTGATCCCTCTTTTAAATTGGGCACCCTCACAATCTCCATGTGATCCACATTACACTTTAATTGTCAATCTCACAAATCTCCTCGCTTTCCATATGCATAGATGAAACTTCATGGTAAAATGAATGGACCCTATTACTTAAATAAATGAAATTCAGAATGTATACTTTAAATTTTATTTTTAATAATTAATGGGGTCAAATGTGCATGAGAGTGCTGGATTACACAACGTTACAATTCAGACAAAAGATTCAAGACGAATATACTTCCCCCAACTAAAAAGCTCCTGCTGGTTTGGTAGCTGATTTAATAAGTCTTGTTGAGGCGTACAAATCAGAGCCGTTGTGTGATTCAATGAACACGGACTCCACTATTTTTTTGAGGATATATACTGTAATAATTGTGAAATTTAGTAGATTAATGTAAATTTGGCTGGGCAAAATGTCAGATGCAGTGGTAAATGGATTGGCCGGTGCAGGAGGCGGCATGGTCGCCCAAATCATCACATACCCTTTGCAAACTGTAGGTCAAATCTGAATTAAATTTGGTTTCTTATGAGATTTTATTTGGATTTAACCGGAATCGAACCCAAAATTTTATGCTTTGAGTTTTTTGTGCTCAGGTCAATACACGTCAGCAGACGGAGCGTAAATTGAAGGCGGAGGGCAATAAGAATCTGACAGATGGAATTGCAACTCAGCCTAAGCTGCCCGCTGGAACCCTACACCAGATGTACCAGGTTCTATTTTTACTTTTTTGGTTTCTCCTTATTTGTTTGTAATTTTGCATTTGTTTCGTTCAATTAATTAGTTTCCTTTATTTTTCTTTGTAGATTTCGTCCTGTTTTGGTTTGTTTTATAGTTTTAGTTGCTTAATTTAGCCTTTAATATGTTTATGCAGGTGATCAGAGAAGAAGGATGGGGAGGATTATACAGCGGGCTTATGCCTTCCATGGTGGGAACCGCTGCATCTCAGGTCAGCAATAATTAAACTTAAGCGAGT
>VDFB02000454.1:104192-150632 GCA_007258455.2 Sequoia sempervirens | reverse complement strand
TTAGCAAGGGCTGACACGTATTCTATAGGGATATGAATGGCCTCATGCTCATCCACTGATGATGGCATGGGAGATGCAGGAGGAGTGGTAATGTGATCAGTTTTGTCAGTGAATCACATCTCATTCCTTGATAACTGGTCATGTGTAGCCAAACTAACAGTAGTACTAGAGAAAAGGCCTATAGAGAGACCAAGTGATACCTTCATCCTATCCATCAAGAGGTGTCCTACACTTCTTCTCATGATATGCCTAGAATTTGTTGACTGGGATGTGATGCTCATAAACTCTCACAACACTCAAGAACATAATGGCCACTGAGGGAATCCTCAACACCGATAGATGAATCGATGTTGGTTCACATCAGGTTCACCAAAAATGCAAGAGAGGGGGACCATAGCATGCAAGACCCCAAGTCACGGAGGGTCAAGATGCGAGAGGCTACACTAACTTACCTCAACTAAGTAAAATGTTTAGGGTATGAGGATGAGAATGACATGGACTATGAGATCCTACAATCACTCTGCAATCTCAAGTTTTAAGGTGGGGCTAGGTGAATCAGTTTTTAGGTTCAACTCTGGCCTTAAGGAGCTCTTTGCCCGAGGATGAAAGAGCAGTCTTTTGACGACAGTGTGGCACGATGGTGTCTCAACTGTGTGTTGTCATCTGTATGGCCAGACAACAGAAGAGACAAGATTCAACCTATTAAAACAACTAATGGCCCAACTGACTAACTAAAGGGCCAGAATGATACGAGTAAATAAATGAAATATTCTATAATATTGTGAAGTAAATAAGCAAGAGTATAGAAGACCCCCATTTAGGTGTTTCCATCTTCACAGATAGCTAATGAAATGAGATAAATAAATAGTGTAATAAAGAGAGTGAAAATACTACAAAGTAGTACTATGCTACTCAACCAAGTGATAGAGGAGAGTAGAGGGAAGCTTACCACCTCCACCATGAGCACTCAAGGTTGCTTGGGGGAGAAATGAGAGGAACTCAAGCCTCTGTTGCAATGGCATGGTCCCAAACATGCTCTACCAAAGTTATAGAGTGAAGCTTTAGCTGCAATGGAATGGTTGAATCCTTGAAGTGAGTGAGAGTGGATGCAAAAGTGTGTGTATGGAAGCTTGAAGTGTACAATAGCTCAATAGAAGTCGTTAAGAGTTGGATTGAATTTTGAAGGGGTGAATTTGAAGAGGAAATGTGTTGAGAATGTGAGTCTCAAACTCACTGGTGAAGCCCTAGTTTTGTTTCTTAGACCTCTAAAAGTGATGGATCCTACTTGTACCACTGTACTGTTGGAAATTATGCCTCAACTTGTTGGCTTGTATCTCTATTCAAGTCTACATTGTCATCTGATCGCTGAAGTTCCTATGTTTGTAACCTTGTCATGAAGTTTGGAAGTTTTGTAACTTCTTGTTGTGGAGTTTATAGGTTTTGTAACCTAGTCGTGGAGTTTGGAAGTTTCATAACCTCCTGACTGACCGATATCATTCGTTGTCATAGAATTTGTGTTTTTGGTAACTTCATAACTTGTTTGCAGTGGTTATGAAGTTTTAGTTTTCTCTAACTAGGCAACAATGGTTGCATGGATTGGTAAATTCATAACTTGTATGTAGTGGTTATGAAGTTAACATTTTGAGCTACGCACTGATGGGTGTTCACTTTGGTGGGGCCATACCGATGATTGGTTTGACCGTAGGTGTACAAGTGAGTTGGTAATCAGAAGGGCTAACTCGTGCATACCTAAAGTCTTCAGGCTTTTGTTTATAAACTAATGACTATTAATATTCCACGCTAATGTGGGATAATGTTGACGGTTGATATTCTTGGCAGTTGAGCGAACCAAATTGGTTTGGATAGTAGATTCCTAGAAATCGAAGGGTCAAAGTGAATATAGCAAGCATACCGATTAGGATTGTGTGAACCTAAGAAGCCATGAGGCAGTGTTAGCCGAAAGGCTGGCTGTACGAGTGGGCTAGTGAAATGAAATGAATCTGCACTGTGTGTTGTGTGAGGACATTGTAACAGTGTGAGGATTCTAAACAATGTTGTTGCATGTATTCTCCAGATGAACAAGATGTAAACTCTTGAAGAGCATAGCTCTGAGATTGTATTGTAACTGTTGTTGTTGCTGCTAATTAATA
This sequence comes from Sequoia sempervirens, assembly GCA_007258455.2. Taxonomy (NCBI): domain Eukaryota; kingdom Viridiplantae; phylum Streptophyta; class Pinopsida; order Cupressales; family Cupressaceae; genus Sequoia; species Sequoia sempervirens. Next base: position 148,482 of record VDFB02000454.1, on the reverse strand, counting down.
CAATTGAGCTGAGTGTTTTGAAGGGTGGATTTTTTTACCCGAAAAGGTTTTCCCCTCAAAAATCTGTGTGTTCATTTGTTTTTCTTTCATGTTGGTTGGTTCTGTAATTTGAATCAGTACATAAGTGTTGAATATGGTTAAGTTTGGATGTGCTTTTCTCAGAAGAGTTAATGAGGGAAATCAATTGTGCCACTTTCTACTTTATGGCATAGTAGTATGTGTCTTTGAGGAAATTTAATGGAATTAAAATCATCGAAGGCACTACAGTTCTTAGATGTTCCATTCTGAGATGACCCAATTTTCCCTACAAGTGGTATCAAATCCTTCGTCTAGTTGCTAGTTCTGGGTATTTCTCTTGTGAATATTTCTTAGCTTAGCAAGGTTGAAGAAATCTGGAGGAATTAGTTGATTATTGACCCTTTGGTGAGTAAAATTTCTTCCTCTTTTGAAACAACACACAGCGTGAAAAACATTGAAGATGGAGAAATTAGAGTTGATCATATTTTAATGATGTGGTTTGAGGCCCCTGGTTGGCAGTGAATGGTCCTAATGCAAGGGGTGTGAGTTTATGCTTATGGTTGTGTTGTAGCAGAGCATGGTTCATATTGGGTGTCTGTGTGAGAGGCTCACTGATGGTATGGAAATTCTTGGGTTGTTTTTCAGCCATGGAGTATTGTGCTTGTGTTAGGTGCTTTCACACTGCATTGAAGGCATTGTTCTCTATTACCCTGATTGCATAAAGGCTATGAAATTGATCTTTGGGTGGTTTGAAAACTTCTGAATAGTCTAGCTTGCTCAAATGCATGTGCATGTTGATGGTTATGGAATTGGTCTAGGATGGGCCTAGAGTTCCTGCACTACTTGTTCCTTTTAAGGATGCCTTGTACTTGCATGGCTCAGATTCATGTTCTTTGGTTTTGAGGGTTCTATAGATTTCCATTGAAAGAATCTATGGTTATGCATATTCATGTTATTCCATTGTTCTTGTTAACTATGATGGTTGTGTAAAAACTCTTGATTCATCAAGATGTGTAGTGGATATGGGTGTGCATGGGTGTTTTATAAACATAGTGTTTTTGCACATTTTTAACGGTCATGAAAAAAACTTGTGTTTTTGTGGAGTTGTTGGTAAAAATATATTTTCTAGACCCTGATGGTTTGGGGCATTGCTGGATGAGATAGTTGTAGTTCTACATGTAAGTGTTACTTGTTGGTTTCCCATACTATGGTGCTTGAGTTGTGGACATGATTGGAAAATCGGATTTGGTTTTGATTTGGTGTTTGAGTCAAATTATCTACATTGTTGCTCTCTTTGAAATCTCAATTTTTCATTTTCCATTGTGATGATGGGTTTGCATGTTTCAATGTTCATATCTACAAGTTATGCAGTTGTAGTGGGATAACTTGGAAGTGGTATGTCTATATCCATAAGATTGTTTTTTTTTTAAATGCAGATTTCATTAGTTGACCTTGTCTATGGTCACTTGTGCATTGGTGTGGTTGCTTTGAGATGAGAGGTGTTGAGTACCTAAATAGTCAATTATGGGAACCTGTAGCATGTGTATCATGATGTCATGGAGAGATTGATACACATTTTTTAGTGTAATCTTTTGACAATGATGGTGTGGTTTGCATGATTTGGAGATCGTGGTGTTTCCTGGCACTGTTGTTAGATGGACATGTTGTCGATTGTACCTAGAGTTTTTTCAGATCAAAAAATGTTTGGTCTTGATGCTTGGAAAGCTTGGATTTCATGATTCAGTGGAAGATTTAGCAGTGACTGTGGGTTCATCACCTGGTGGTGAATGATCTTCTTTAGTGTTGCATATGTTACTAGGAGGGACATTTAGATCTTGTTGTTGCAGAAGGATTCTTTCTCATTTGCATGGACACTATTTGAGGATGTGCAACATCTTGGAACCATGGAGAACGTTTGGAGTCTTTGGCTGAGATTTTGGTGGTGCTTGACAGGTGATGTATGTTCAAAGCTTGTTTTTTTTTTTATTTCATGGTATACTCTTGCCTATGCATTAGATTTTTGACACTGTGAATTGCTCTTGAGACATTGGTTTCTTCACTTGGAGCATGGTATCTCCCAAGGGGGATGGAAAGATCATGATGTCATGATAAGTTCCTAATTTAGATGATTGGAGCTTTGACAATGGTCTCATAATTCTTTGTGTATTGGGTGCTTGATCATATGCCTGATACTTCATGATAGTGCAGTGACGCATTTGGAGTTTAGCATGAGATGATTGGTTGTAGGTGTTCATGAATACATGGAGAATAAGGCGAGGCTGAAATTCTTTTGAGAAATGTGTTGTTTACAGTTGAAAGTTTGAGTAGCCTTCACCTTGGTTGCATGTGAGTTCAATTGAGACCAATGAGGATATTTCTCTCTGAGAATTCATGATGACTTGGTTATCCTAGAGGAGCATTCTCTTTCCCCACTTTTGGTCTACTCGGTAGTAAAGTCTAATTTGAGAGGTATTTTCCCATTGTATCTTTTAGATGTGTCTTATTCTTCCTTTCATGATATGGATCTTGAATTTTTGTTTAAATGGTTCTAGAGGATTCATAGTGGAAGATGTACAACATGGTTTATCTCCTTGAGCTTTTATGCGATATCGTTTTATGATGAAAACTAGTAGGAGATAGTTATATGGGCTGATTTCCTGAGATGGGAAATGAGGTAGTTTGATCTTCTTTGAGAGGCTTACATCCATGATTGATTACATGCTACATATGTTAAGTTTGATCTTGGTGATTGAACGGTTGGGTGTTGTTATGGCTTTTCTTATGGGATGTGAAGGAGATAATACTTGGCATAGTTGGCTTTTAGAGGTGTATGTAGGAGGATGGTCTACATGTATATGATGTGCAAAGGCGCTATTTTTGGTCTTGGTTGTCTTCTAGGATGTTTGGTTTCACATTACATTAGTTTTAGGTTTGGTTGAAGCTATTGTGATCAGTAGCTTGCGGTCATGTGTTTTCACTCATGTTCTTGGGTGATGACATGGAGGTTCTTAATCTTTCTCCTTTGTTGGGTGTTGAAAATCATGGAAGAGCTCTAGAAGACTGTTGAGAGAAATGATTCATGTAGCAGTTGGTTGTAGGTTGTGCATATCATTGTGGATAATTCCTTGGTACTACATGGTTACATTTTCTATGTGCTATTATTGGTAGACCTATTATGTCTTTCAAACTTCAGATTTGGCATTACCCATGCAGTGGGAGCACCTGGATGCATTTGGTCTTTTTTGACTGGTCTATGCATGGTGCTTGTATCTGCAGTTGATGGGTTGTTTTTACTACTAAAATAAGTCTACTAAAGAGGATACCTTGAAGGTACACAAGATTGGATGGAATAGCATGAGTTGTGGGTGCTATTTTCAGTCACGTGGGTTAATCAGTTGGATGGGATTAGTTAGTCCTCCAGTTGTTATTCTAGATAATGTTCTATCTTGTTTTTGGAGAATTACCTCACGGTTGTGTTCTATTTGAGGCTTTGAAGTTGATATTGCTTCTATATAGCATGTGAGCACAATGAAGTGGTGGCAGCATGCTATAGTCTTTGCTATTAGTTGGATCTGGTATTTGTGCTATGTAGACTAGTGCATATATGCCTTGGCTCATTTCTTGTCCTATAGTGGATGGATGAAACTGTTGCCTGAGTTGGTGGACATCTTGGATGTTGGTGTAGGTGTCTTGGTTGGAGCATGAGAGCATTGTTTGAGATTCTTATTATTGCATAAATGGCTATGGTATAGTGGTTTCAAAGGTTGGAAAGGGGTTTAGTGATTTCTTCGTCAAGTGGGAGATTGTTGAGAATGTGTGTCTCAAACTCACTGACCTGAAACCTTGGTTTTGTTGCTTAGACCTCTGAAAGTTATGAATCCTACTTGTACCATTGTACTATTGGAAATTGTGCCTCAACTTGCTAGCTTGTATCTCTATTGAGGTCTCCATTATCGGTCAATCACTGAAGTTCCTAAGTTTGTAACCTTGTTGCAGAGTTTGGAAGTTTCATAACTTCTTGTCATAGAGTTTGGAGGTTTTGTAACCTAGTCGTGGAGTTTGGAAGTTTTGTAACCTCCTGAATGACCGATCTCCTTCGTTGTCACAAAATTGATGTTTTTGGTAACTTCATAACTTGTTTGCGGTGGTTATAAAGTTTGATTTTTCTCCAACTGGGTGACAATGGTCGTGGGGATTGGTAAATTCGTAACTTGTATGTAGTGGTTATGAAGTTAACATTTTGAGTGACATGCCGATGGGTATTCACTTTGGTGGGGCCATGTCGATGATTGGTTTGACTGTGGGTGTATAAGTGAGTTGGTAATCAAAAGGGCTAACTCATGGATACCTAAAGTCTTCGGGCTTTTGTTTATAAAATAATAACTATTAATATTCTGTGCTAATGTGGGATAATGTTGACGGTTGAGATTCTTGGTGGTTGAGCGAACTAAATTGGTTTGGACAGTAGATTCTTGGAAATCGAAGGGTCAAAGTGAATATAGCAAGCAGACCGATTGGGATTGTGTGAACCTGAGAAGCCATGAGGCAATGCTATCTGAAAGGCTGGCTGTGTGAGTGGGCTAGTGAAATGAAATGAATATGCACTATGTGTTGTGTGAGGACATTGTAACAGTGTGAGGATTCTAAACAATGTTGTTGCCTATATTCTCCAGATGAACAAGATGTAAACTCCTAAAGAGCATAGCTCTGAGATTGTATTGTAACTATTGTTGTTGCTAATTAATACAATTGAGTTGAGTGTTTTGGAGGGTGGGGTTTTTTACTCGAAAAGGTTTTCCCCACGAAAATTTGTGTTCATTTGTTTCTCTTTCATGTTGGTTGGTTCTATAATTTGAATCGGTACATAAGTGTTGAATATAGTTAAGTTTGGATGTGCTTTTCTCAGAAGAGTTAATGAGGGAAATCAACTATGCCAGTTTCTACTTTATGGCATAGTAGTATGTGTCTTTGAGGCAATTTAATGGAATGAAAATCATTGAAGGAACTGCAGTTCTTAGATGTTCCATTATGAGATGACCCAATTTTCCCTAGAGAATGAAGAAAAATGGCCATATTTAGGTTGGTTGGCCGAAGGGGGCATTACAACTTCACTACCAATGAGAAGTGTAATGCCTCTACGGGTTCAGCTGCAAGAATCTGCTAAGGACATAAGTGCGTTGCATGGATGTATGTGCGTCGTGTAGGCTTCCCTGATAGAAATGCCTCCACCAATGCTCAAAACAGGCGCCAAGTGGACTGCCAACAACGGGCTTAGGTGGAATTAAGCCTTTGAACTTGGTTTTCAAAGGTGGATAAAGGAAAAAAGGGGATTTGCATAAGGGATACAAATTCTCTCTTATACAAAAACCAAACAAAATGTTCCCAAAATAGTTGTAAAGGTAGTTTTTTACTGATCTTGAGGGTTAATAGGGATTTTATTATAACCAAAAAATCCATCCATGAATGACAACAAAGAATGTCCAGTAGTTGAATCCACGATCATGTCTATATTAGGAAGCAAAAAATCATCTTTTAAAGAGGCTTTATTCAAGTCACAAAAATTCATATATATCCTAATATGATTATCGAGCTTTGCAATTGAGACAATATTTGAGATCCACGGAGAATAATCAATAGGTCTAATGAAGCCTACATCAAGGATTTTTTCAAGCTCTGCTTTAACACACAAGGCTATGTTAGGGTGCATTTTTCTTATCATTTGATGAACGGGTTTAGAGTTTTCAGCAAGGACAATGTTATGTGTCACAATTTTTGGGTCAATTCCGAGCATATCAGAATATTTCCAAGCAAATTTTTTTAGGAAAATCATGAAGTAAAGCAATAGTGTCTTCTTGTTCTTCATCGTCAATGCACTTCCCAATCTTAATAACTTTATCTTTATCATTAATTTCCATTGGCACATCAATTGTATCTCCTAAAGGGACTGCATTAGATTTAGGACCTTCAGATTCATAGAGTTCTTCAATTATATCACTTGCTTCTTGCTTGGTAACACTCATGGCATGAGGAATGTTTTTCATGGAAGTGAGCGAGGATGTGTTATCATAAACTCATAACATTCATTGAAAAGTTTCATTGCTATCAACATACTTGCATAAAGGTGGTAAGTTTATATCAAGCATAGGATGCTTGATTGTGAGTTTGTGTTTTGATTGACATGTAATAGTGTTAATGTTCAAAGATGATCGTTGAGTAGCTTCTATCCTTTAAGAAAGTGAATATCCCAATCCAATTTTTGTTTCTTGCGTATTACGTTCAATAGGGACACGAATACCTTGCTCATGTTTTCCACACCCTTTTCTAGTATATCCTAATTGTTTTACCAGTTCATAGCCTTTTCTATATTTTTTTTCCATTTCTCATAGATTAGGCAGGGATTGATAATCTATCTCATCAAATATTGTTGTGTATGTTGCATTGTCATCCAAATTATAGGAGATAGATGTTTGAGAAGATTGTTCATAATTTTCAGTGGACATGATTGTTGGTTGGTCTTGTTTTTCATTTTTCTTTTGTGTGAGTATGTATTCGGCCATAAACAAGTGTGTGAATTCTAAGGATCCCCAATCGTCACCAAATAATTTAGCTACAGATTCCTCATCATTTTGTTCAATTTCAAGAGGATCGATGTTAGATGTTGGAATTAATTTGTTTAGAGGACTGGTAACTCCTTTTTCAAGCCGCAAGCAACTTTCAGGCTCAGGGTCTATTTCAACTTGATAAATATGATTTTTAGAGACGTATTTCATGATGTGATGAAGGGTCGAAGGCACTGCATTCATCTCATGAATCCATGGTCGACCTATAATAAGATTATACACAAGATCATAAGGCATGACATGGATAGGAGTTTGCAAAGTAGCCACCCCAACTGTAATAGGTAAAGTAATTATCCCAAGCAGTTGCTTTGTTGTGTTGTCAAATACTTGACTGGAGGCGGAATCAGGTATTATTTGTGACTTTTCAAAATCTAATTGATCAAGGAGAGTCATGCTACACACATTAAGGGAAAAACCATTATCCATGAGAGTTTGTTTGATACCTATGCGATTGAATTAAGCAATTATCATAAGGCATCATTTTGTTTACGCAACTCTAAAGGAGGGAGCTCATGTTGATGGAAATTAATGTCAAGATTCATTTTTTGGATGAGAGTTTCCACATCATTTGGAGTGGTACTAGGAGGAACTACAATTTTTTTTAAGGTTGTTTGAAGAATGTTGTGACAATTTGGTGAATTTTGAAGCAAATCCCAAAGGGAAATCTTGGCAAGAGTATTCTTTAATTGTTCAACAAGATCATACTCCTTTGTGTGTGGGCTATAGCAAGGAGCACTAGATGGATTAGGTAAGGGTAAAGAGGGTGGGGTTGGTTGTGGTAGTTGTGGATTTTTTTGGGTGTTATATGTATGAGCAATAGTATCATTACTAGATTGTTGCAACACATGGGTTTTAGGGGGATAAAGGGTGTACTGAGGTTGGTTAGAGGGATGAAGTTTATGTGAGGGTGGATAAATAAAAAGTTGAGGTTGAATTACTTTAACATCCTTAGTTTTAGATTCCTTACAACAAACCAAATCAAATGATTTGGATGAGATGTAGTCCTGAAGAGACTCATCTATCAAGTGAAAATCATCACTACAAAAAGGTTTGAGGGGTAAATCATAACAGTAAGCCTTAGTGGATGACTTAGGCAAGATGAAGTATTGGAGGGCTTCATCTAACAAATCAAAGTCATCAAAAGCAAAATGTTTGAGGGAGACTCTATCATTAAGGGGTTTAGGAGTCTCATTGCAAGCATTAGAGGATGAAGTGAGTGAGAGGAAGTCCTGAAGAACTTCATCTAACTTGTCAACATCATCACTACTAAGAGGCTTAGATGAGATGTTCTTTCTAATTTGAATCATTTGTTTGAAGGGATGGTTTGATGTTTCAGTTTTTTTGTCTTTATGTGTCGATGAATGTGATCTAAAAGAACTAGGAACGAGTATGGAAAAGGAAATTTTGAAATATCTAAAACTATCCATGAATGCCATGAGAAGAAATAAAATTTATGCTAAGAAACAAAAAAAACTAAACTATAACAGAAAGGTAATTACAAAAAACAAAAAGATGCAATGCAAGGAACTAAAATCTATAAATGCTCAATCAAAAATTGTAGTGGGACTGATTCACCAAAGCTAGCAAATGAGTCCTAGGGGATGAATTTTTTTAAGTTTTTTCTATTTTTTGTTTTCTAGTAATTTTCAGTTTGTACAATGCAATCCTAGACAAAATACAAATGAAAAATGTTGGAAGGATTTAATGAAATGCAAATAAAAAATTCTAAATAATGCTTTGAATAATGCAATGTTTTAAAGTCCTAAGATGCAACACAATGAAAAATGATGAAGTAATTAATCCCTAAGATGAAAACACAAGAGTAAATCAAAATGATATTATGTCCAATATGTAGGTTCACCAAAATGAACAGTAGATTTTTGGCACCAATGCATTTCTCTAGCTCTTCTAGGGTTTTTCACCTAAAAGGAGAGAGGTAGGGCCAAAAATGCAAAAGGGTTCATTCAAATTATGTTATGTGTGATGTTACATGAACTAAATGAAATGAATTGAATGCAATCAAGTGATCTATATGACTAAGTTTGAATGCAAAATCTAGGATATATACTATGTTTGAAAACAAAATGTTGTTTGCAAAAGGCTAAAAAGGATGAACAAAAAATGTAAACTAAATCAAATAGGAGGTTGTTTTTCAGAATGTGTACAACTAGTAAACTGAAGAAGATTGGAAAAAAAATTCAAAAATTGGTAATGTATGATTTTGAGCTGACTGGGACTCATTCACCACCCTGGGTGAATTAGTCCCAGTTCTGGGTTTTTCTGCACAAATTTTTTTTTCTATCAACTAGGAACCGAGATCTACATCTGACTCAAATCTGCACCTTAGGAGGGAATCATTCAACATGCATGGCGAATCAGTCCACTTTTAAATTTTTGCAACTTCAAATATTTGTTTTGTACCTTGAAACCTATATAGCAATTTCTGATGGAATCCCAACTCAGGATCTCAGAAAATTCCTGTAAAATAGCTTAAAATTGTTTGTCTAATGGGGGGATTTCCTTGGTCAAACCCCTAGTTGGGTAATTAAACCTTGAATAGTCTTATATGTGTTAAAGACTAGGAAATTCTAAAGTATGACAAAAGCCCTATTCTATTGTTCTAGAATAAGCAATGTAAGGATTATTTGTATGATGCAATATCTCAACCCTAGAAACCTTACAATATATGAAAAATGAAAATGAAATGACATACAAATGACAAACAAACAAAATGCAAACCTTAATCTAAAGATAGAGAGAAAATGGAAGATGGAATCAATATGAAACCAAGTCCTTAGGTGTGATTTGATGGCTAGTTGCACCTCCTCAACCTATATTTCTTCATGATTCACCATAGGAATCCATCAACAACCCTTTACAATGTTGAATCTTAAAAAAAAGAGTGAGCTTCAAGACCTACAAAAACCCTAGTTTGCTTCCCTAAAACTTCAACTTTTGCTAATGAGACTTGTGGTAGAAGACTTGACTTTAGAAATTTCTTTTGAAAAATGGCTAAAAGATGTGTAAAATGACTTAAAATGAGTATTTATAAGAAACAACACCTAATTTTCCCATTATTTAGACCTAAGAGGCCAACATTCACCATAAATTTAAATTAAATTAATCAAATTCCCGCTCAAAATTAAACTTTCCCTCAAAGGGGATTCATTCGCCACCCTTGGAAAATGTGTCCCACCAAAGGGAACTCATTCGCCCGAGGTGGAAAATGGATCCCACTACTAAATTTTGAAGGTGGGTTTTTGGGGTATAAAAGAATGATGTGTTGTTTGTCAGGTTTTAGGTGATTTCTCAGGTAAAACAAGCCTCTAGATCAAAAATTATGGGTTATAGGGGCCTATAAATGTTGTTTTAATAGATAAATGATGCAAAGGGACTCAAAAGTGGGTCAAATTACACGTGAAATTGTCTCTTTTCTCAAGAGGGTCCAATTTTCTATGATGCAGTTGTGAGCACTTTCTTTATCATCTGTAGTCTTATCATTTACTTTACTTTATTTCATTTCTATTACTTTTTGTTACTTTCTTGCTAGAAGTTCTTAGTAATCAAATTGTTAGTAGTCGTTTTGCTATTTTTTATGATATTCTCATTTTTGGTCTATACAAGATGTTAGCGTGCCTTTGGGTCTAGTACACAATGCTATTGTTCTTGTTCCACATTGTCATCCTTTGGCTGAGAAATCATCAATTTTTCTAGAAGACCTTGGTGACTTACTCATTCTTTATTCTAGAATTCTCACCTTTTAGTTTGAGGAAGTTTAAGGTAGTTTGTTCCTTGGGACTCTCTTGAGAATAAAGAGACTTGTGAGTAGAGAACCCCCCTTCTCTATAAATCCAGAACACCACTCCAACAATAATAAATGCAACATAAGTAGAATGCCTCCTCCATAGGAAAAACCATAGATCCTCCCTAGAAACTAGCGAAGATCATTACATCCATGACACAACAAGACACAAAAACATCTCAACAAATCCAACCAAATGGATAACCCCATCCACATCCTTAGAATAGGCAACACCTTCACCAATGACTCCATTAGAAAACAAACTACCTTCTTTGCTCTTGTAACTACCAATCTCCATTCTTGAGATGGAACATAAAAATAAGATATTTTCCACAAAGAGAAATTTTGAGTGAGAAAACTTAGAAGATAGAGCCAAGACATCAACTGCAGAAATAGTAGCCCGCCCCCCCCCAAGAGACTAAGAAATAAAAAAATAATGAACACCAAAGTTGCACCATTCAACACAACCGTTCTTCCACTACTCAGACCCAAGCAATGGCATGAGAGGGAACCTAGAGCACTCACATAGCCAACAAAATGGTCCCCTCCACCAGTTCCTGATGCCATCCACCCAAGTTGTGCAACCACAAAATAAACAAGCAACAAAAAATAACTATCTACATTGCCATATGATTTTCCATCATCCTCACCATCGCCATTAGAGGATTTCAAACTCACTCCCTCGCTTTGCTTCATGCCCATAGCATAACTATTATGGGGTTACTATTAGTTATTTGAGGAAATGTTAAATCTTTAAGTTATCCATGGTATAATGTCATATTGGTTTTCCAATTTCTTCTATCTCCATCTACACATTTGCTATTATTTTTTATTTATATAGTGGATTACTATTTTGGAAATAATTGAGATGAACTTGCATTATTTATTCATGCACTTTCTCTTAGAGGGAAGGACATTATAACTAGGATGGTTGTTTACAATGAATCTATTAGCACTGGTAAGCTCTCACCAAATGTAAAAGATGCTTATGAATAGAGAAAATGCATTTATGACCCAATTAATTTCATTATAAGAATATCGCTCGAAGGATTCTCTAATATTAGATCTACAAGTAGCTATAGGTAAGAACTCAATAGTTTTTTAGAAATTTCAAAAGGCTAGCATCATAAAGGACATCATGATTATGTCATTCAACTAATAATAAGTAGGCAACCACCTAAAATCATTCCCTATAGGTATCCATATGTACAACAATGTGAGATTGAGAAGATAGTTTAGGAGATGTTAGAGGCTAGTGCTATTAATTATAATCAAAGTGCTTAATATTTTTTGATGGAAATGGTGTGCATGAAGGATGACACTTGAAGGATGTTTCCTAATTATAGAGAGCTCAAAAAATATGCATTAAAAGATAAATATCTTATTCTACTAATTTATTATTTGTTAGACGAGTTTAGTGGTATGATTATTTTATAAAAATTATTCTTTATTCATGTTATCATCAAATCCAAATTAGAGAGGAGGACCACTATAAAAAATTTGTAACACCCTTTGATCTCACGAATGCACCATTAACATTTCAAAGCTTGATTGAATCTATCTTCAATCCATTATTTTTAATTATTTTTGGTCTTTTTTATGACATCTTAGTCTATAGTAAAACTTGGGAGGAACACTTGCAACATGTAAATCAAGTATTGGACATTATTTAGTAGCATCATCTATATGTTAGGTCATATAAGTATGTGTTTGGAGTGAAATAAGAAAACTACCTAGGTCAAATTGTATCACTTGAGGAAGTTAAGATGGACCCTCATAATATTAGGGACATTGTAGACTAGAAATACTTAGGACCCTCAAGAATCTATAAAGTTTCTTCAAGTTTATAGGGTTTTTTTAGTTGATTTTTAAATAATCATGTTAGAGTCACATCATCTCTCATATCCTTTTTGATGAATTATTACTTCTATAGGAATATCATAACTATAAAAATATTTTAGAAGATAAAGGAAGCCATGTGTGCATTTAAATCCAATCCTAACTACGCCATATTTTTCTAATTCATTATGTAATTGATTATTTAGGTGATGAAATATTTGTACTACTCATGAAAGAAGGGAGACCCATAAAGGTTTTGAATTTCTAACTCAAAGGTAAGAATTTTTTTGAAGCCATTTTATAAGAAGTAAATGTTGGATATCTTGAATTCAATCAACTATTGGAGACATTACTGAATGGGAAAATACTTTAAGGTAAAGATAGATCATTATAGTCTCAAATATTTATTCTAATAGAGGTTACATTATGAACAACAGCAAAAGTGTGCTACAAAGATATTATGATATGCTTTGATATCATACAAAATAAAAAAAGGAGAATATTTTCTTTGAAGTTTTATTGAGGATGGATGAACCCATAGAGTCCCTATTTTATGCCATTTACATATTACAATTTTATTGGGTAGACAAAGAAAGAGGAGGGTAGGAGAAGGATATATACTGAAACTCTCATTGAGAAAATCCAACAAGATTCAAGTGTAGATTAGATATATAGTAATTATGACACAATCATTTAATGTAGGTACATCATCACCCTTGCCTATATAAGCAAGGCTTTATATACATTTTATCAATCTCAATTCAGTTGTCTAAGTCCAATACATCATTGTAATCTTTATTATTGCATATTGGCCACATCTTGCATCCATTGTTGTAATTCCATGTCCTTTCCTTTTCTTCTTGTGGAAGGTTGTTATTGGCTTTTGGAGATGATCTTGGAGGCTTCAGTCCTTGAGTGACTCTAACATGTTCTATAAGCTATATCTCAACTCTTACATGGTATTAGAGGGTGTGTGCAAGAAGTTGAGTCTACTTTTTGGCCCAAAAATGGAAGTGTTTTCCTTGATTTTTAGATTTTGTCACATTTGACCTTAAAGTTTGAAGTACTTAGAGATGGAATCTTTAAAAAGTCACTAATCATAAAATGTAGTATTAAGAGTCTAGTTTCCAAATATGTAATTTATTTTAATTCCCAGATGATACAAATTGATTTTCAATAAGCATGCCTAAAAACCACTATTTAAAAGTCACTTTTTTTTACCATACCATGCACGTGTACATCATCCATATTTTGACCTAAATAATTGAACATTTTTTAATCCTTTTGGGAAAATATTTGTAACACATTGAAGAATGTTGACAATATATTTTTGTAATTTTTTTTAATATATATTTTTGTTAACTTTTTGTTGGCCATATTTTTTGTTTTGGAAAATCCTCATTTAGGTCACACATAAGATGACCTAAACTTATCATTTTTTGATTTTTTTTCAAACTAAAAAGAATTTTTTAAAGAATGTTGATGTATAATTCATTTTTCAAAAAAATATTTTAATAAAAAGTTATTAAAATACTAAAAGACCCTGATATTTCAAGTTTATGGACCAATTTCATCAAAAAATGTTTGAAAAATAGTTTTAAAATAATTCAATTGTAAAAAAATTACATATCTAGAATCTACACAATCTCATCTATAATGAGTTTTAATTTCGTCAAAAAATCTCCAAAAAGGTCTTTAGACATATGTCCAAAGTCACTCTTTTCTTGTGACATTCATATGATCTTCAAGTTGTAGGTTAAACCTAGTCCAAAGCTTAGGTTCAGGTCCCCAAGCCTTTTTCCCAAACCAAAAAATAAAGCACAAACCCAGCGAAAAATTCAAATTTAAAAAAATGGGGCCTCGTTTCATAAGAAAATTATTTTTTTATGCTTTTAAAAAACAGGATCTTGAATTCAAAATGGGATCCCATTTCGTAAAAGCATAATTTTTTAAATTTTTTTATGAAACGTGATCCCTTTCTGGGTCAACATCCCAAAGAAAAATGAGATCATGTTTGCTAAATAACATGGTCACATTTCTTTTTTCCCAATTTTTCATTTGTTTCTAAGTCCTAAACTTTCACTAGAAGTGAACTCATCTTCTTGCATTTACCCTAGAGCTTCAGAATTGTAAAACCCCTTCTCAGATTTTAGAGTGATTTGAGCTTGAGCTTTTGCAAGGTGTGTATTAGGGTGAAACAGACCTCATGATTGCATCTAGAAGGGTCAAAAAATCCATTTTCATATATAATGCTTCATATTTTTGTGTAGAAAAAAATTATCTTTTTTCGCGAGACTATCTTAAATTTGATGGCCAAATGACCGTAAAAAAACTATGATAAATTTGATGGTCAAACAACCATCATCTAACATTGTATTAAATTTGACATTTAGTCATACCTTAGTATTTACTATCTTTAATTTGATGTCCAAATGACCATTAGTAGGTCGCTCCATTTGGACCCCCTCTCCATTGGCAGTTTTCATTTTGGAAGAAAACTTTGGAGGCTCATAACTTGGTCATACAAACTCCTTTTTTAGCACATTTTTTTCATTTGGGGAAAAATTTCATGCTTTGCATAGTGAAACAGTTGGTTTTTTATTTTGGTCCTTGGGTTTTCTAGAATTGTAGATTTTCAGAGCCATTATTGAGTCATTCTCATTATCAAAAATTTTGGGGCTTTGTTCTTGCTCATACAGTAATATTTTTGAGTGAGTTGATTTTTAAAGTGCATAATTTTTTGTTTAATTTGCAGTGGTGTAATCATATTTATCTCATCTTGTATAAATTTTTTACTTTGAGCTTATGGCCAAATTTGGCATTTTGCATGCACTAAGTTCAAGTTCACTTTGTTGTTGTTTTCAAGAGGCATTTGTAATTGTATTATGCATAAAGGGTCAGCCTCATATTTTTTATATTGGGGGATTATTGATTGATTGGATAGGGGGGGTCTCTTGGTACATTATCTTAATTTGTTTGCTAGTGCTCTCTTCGTTTTTCATGGATCATTATAAGGTTCCTTTGTTGTCATCATATAACTATTCAACATGGAATCAACATGTATGGATTATACTAATGAATGAAGGTAACTCTCTATATGTTGAGAATAAGGTACCTAAACTTACTGATGATGAGAAAAAGATTAAATGGATGATTGAGCATACCAAAGCTCTTGGATGTCTTCATAAAATAGTTTCTCAATATTTTTTGTTCTAGATTGAATCATGTAAGAATTATCATGAGGCTTGGGACACATTGAAAATACTATATGGTTATATAGATGAATTCAAAGGCTATCAACTTGATAATGAGATAATGAGCCTTGATCCTAAGAACTTTGGTAACATCCAAGACTACATCACTAGGGTTAATGATCTAAGGGAGCAATGCAAAGCTTGTGGTATTGATAAAAAGGGCATTCAATTGGTCTATAATTCATTGAACAAACTTGGTCCTGATTATGTTGCTTTTGTTTATAGCTTTCATACTTATAGGTTGACTATGGGGTCTGCATATACTACACCATCACTTGCATCATTTTCTAAGATGTTGATAAATGAGCAACAAAATCATATCTTGATGGGTTTCATCAAGTCTTCTAAATCTAAGGCATTGTTCACTAGTTAGGTGAAAGAATTAGATACTACTAATAAGAAGAAAAATAAATCAAAGAATAAATCCTCTTCCTCAGATAAATCATCTAAGAAGAAGTCTATTTTTTTGTATTGCAAGAAGCTTGGGCATGATGAACATTCTTGTTACAAGAAGGATCTTAATGAGTTGAAGCATCTTCTCAAAAATAATTGTATTGATTTACATTCTAGAATTTCTAAGTCACCACCTTCTTCTTCATCTTCAAAACAGTCCACTAAGGGAAAATGACATGCTCATTTAACTTCCACATCAAGAAAGAAAGGGCATGGTCTTTGTGATTTTTTAGGTCCAAGATCAAAGAGATGGCTTCTAGATTAGGGAGCTTCTCATCATATGGCATATTTGTAGTCTATATTCTCTTCGCTTGAGCCTTGTGCTATGTCTCTTATTTTTATGGGAAACAATACATACATGAGTGTACTTGGGAAGGGATCCATTATCTTTGGTGAAATTTTTTTTTAGGAGTTTCATGCACGTTCCTCATTTCATGAACAATCTTCTTTCCATATATTAGATTACACATGGCAGAGATGGGAGGACTGTGGAATTTACTCTTGATTCAGTTATCATTCACGACTTGGAGAGTAGAGAGATTATTGCTACTATGATGTTTGATCATTCATTTCGGTTGTATAAATTTGTAGATTTTGCTTTTGATGGTGACATTATTCCTTAGGTTATTGATCACACTTCTAGTGTGAACCATGATTCAGAGGAGACATTTGGCTTCTTGAACTTAGGTATTCAAACATCTGATCTCATTCTTGAGCCTTGTATTTCATCTCCTCCATCTTTTGTTGCATTTGATGATGTTCATATTGGCACAGGTTTGGCCTCTTGTGATTTAGTGTAGCAGGATCTACATTATCTTCTAGCTACTTGGGATGCATACTTGACAAACATCGGTGGGTTGTTTTTTGAATCTCACATTTCAAATTTGGGAGACACTGTTGATTTCATACATCTTCTTTTTGATGGAGACAATTATTCTTAAATGGTTGTGAGTTAGTTCTCTAACCCTCTTTTTCATCCTCTACATGATCACTCTTTGCAATTTGATATGAGTGTGGATAATTTTGGATATGATTTGAAGGAGGCTTCTTCAGAGGAGGTGGTTTCTATCTTTGGAGTGTTTTGCATCATCTCTAGGAGGGTTTGGATTGACATCTTTAGTTGTGTGGCCTAGAATTCCTATTTGGAGTTTGTAAGCTTTCAGCATTGACATGGAGATACTTGACCATTGTTCAGAAACATCACATATCATTCTTCTTCCCTTGTTCTTTTTTGGAATGGGAAGGACAGAGGGAGATGGAAGATAGAGAGAATTATAGAAGGATGGAGGTAAGGAGGGAGAGGTATAAAGAGAGGTAGGGTATGAGGGAGAGAGAGAGAGAGAGAGAGAGAGAGAGAGAGAGAGAGAGAGAGAGATAGATAGATAGATAGATAGATAGATAGATAGATAGAAAAAAAGACAAATCGATAGACATAGAGAGGGAGGGAGAGAGAGAGAGAGGTAGGGTTTGAGGGATAGACAGAGGAAGAGAGATGAAAGGTGGAAGGGAGGAATAAAGGGAGGGATTGGTGGAGAGATAGGTAGGGTTGGAAGGATGGAGGGAGAGGGAAGATAGAGAGATGTAGAGAGGAACGAAGGTAGGGAGGGAGAGGTAGAGAGAGAGGTATTTAGAGAGAGAGAGAGGTAAGATGGGAGGGATAGAGGGATAGATAAAGAGAGGGAAGGAGGGAGCAAGGGATGAAGGTAGGGATAGATGGAGAGAGAGAGGTATGATTGGAGGGATGGAGGGAGAGGGGATATAGAGAGAATTAGAGAGAGATGGAGGTAGGGAAGGAGAGGTAGAGAGGAGAGAAGGGGGGAAGATAGGTAAAGAGGGAGAGGTAGTTTAGGAGAGAGATCATGGGAGGGGTAGAGAGAGAAATAGATGTTAGGTCTTGAAAATGTGAAAATACTAGGAGTTTTATGAAATTGTGAAATTGGTATCAAGGGGCATAATTTGGATAAATTCTAAAGGCCCTCAATATATGACCAATTGAGTATTTGTAATTATATCATATGATAAGTTGATAAATATTATATTCTCGATGTTTCCATAAGTTAATAAATATTTTATGGTTTTTGAGGGATTGTTTGATTTGGAGAATTATTTTGGTGGTTGTCTTAACTCCATTTAGGAACTATGATTTTAATGTTTTGATTATGAAAAATGGGAAAGGGCTTGAACCCATTACAAAACAACCATCGAGGAAAGAAAGACAAATCTCACCAAAAGTGAGATTAGGAAAGACCAAACAAAGACCAATGCTTTTGAATGAAGCATAGAATCAAAAAGAAGCAGGGAACAAGGGTCCCGACCCTATAAAATAGACTTATCTAATAAGTCTCAAGAATGAGAAATGGATGAGGTAGAATAAGGACATTTCCACCTTCTATGAATGATAGTCTAGGCGATACTATCATCCAAAACCCACTATTAGGGGGTCATCCTACAATACTATGTCCCACTTTTTGGCTAAAGTAGGACATTAATATTAGCAATTTTTTACGAAATTTCACTTTATGAAACCTATAGCAACAAAACCATTAATAATTTGGAGATGATGACAACTATTCATTTGTGAGGATTTACATGTAGATTCTAAATATCTATTTTTAAAAAAATTAAAAAATAAATTATGATTTTTTTATGTTACTCTAATTAACTTATTTTTTATGGTAAACAACATTTTTTAAAAGTTACATTTTTTTCATCATGTATAACTTATTTATTGAAATGATAAAATTATAATTTTTAAAATATATTTTTAACATCAATATCTAGTGCATAGATATTTTTTCATTATTTTGTTGCATAGTTTTTTTAATTAATTTTTTAAGTCTAAGTAATTATAGTCTCCAGAAATAGGTGTATTTCATCATGCATAACTCATTTTGTATGTATTAAAATTAATTTAGTTTGTTTTTCAAAAACAAGAACATTAATACCTAGTGTAAGCAAATTTTTTATTATTTTTTTCACTTTTTTTCCATGTATGTGAAACAAATACTTTGATGTTTAGTGAAACATAACATTCAAAAGAAATAAAATATAAATATAATAATAAAATTATACTATTTTGAAAGCTTATAATAAGGGATACATACTTGCAAAACATAATTTCTAAATGAATTTATTTAATCCTTCAAATTGTAAAGAAAAAGTGTTTTTTGCTAGAATTTTGATAGGTGGTAAGGAGACTCCATTGTGGGTATGATTTAAGGATAGAGGGGTTCTATCCAAGGGGGGTTGATCTAAGGGGGTCTTATTTAACCCTCTTCAATTAAAACCTTTTAGATGGAATCCATCAAGGCTTAAATCATTAGTTTTTCTAAAAATGTGTGATTTCAGGAAAAATAAACAAAATAAATAAATTAGGATTTCCTAAGTTTGGAACCCATTATTTTGGGATGACCCTATGGGGAGTACAAGACACCCCCATGGGATGACCATTAGTACACAAAGGTGGAATATAAGGATAACAAGGTAAACAATAAACACCATCCATAATGAAACCCTATAGTTGAGCACAAGCAACTAATAGAATAGGTCAAATAGTTAGTAGATCATCATTATCATTCTTCCACTAAGAACTCACACCTTTAAAAAACATGAGAGAACAATTTGAATATATGTAACACTCAAAAATTGATGTTCATTTAACCACACAATTTACCAAACTTGATACATTCCAAGTATGGTATAAACAAAAGTTGCATATGTCATGATCTTTCCATAAATGCTAAAAAGATAAATTCAAAATAAATCTCATTCCATGTATGCAAATTAAATAAATTTAATTAAAAACAAGGTTCATTGCAATGATGCATATATGATTTCCATTTTCATATCAATAAGTTTTCATAAATTTGCTCAAGTTTTCAATAACATCATTAACTTTCAATCAGTACATCTATTCCAATGTTACATCAAATCTTTATTTCCAACACATGTATTTCAATGTTACAATACTGAATTACAAATTAAATTACATTTACAAGTGGGCTTTTCAAGCCATTCCAAATAATACATGAATACATTTATAACATTTAAATCTTTGAACCTCAACCGCCATGACACCACTGGTCTTCTTGAAAGTTGGGCCAAGAGTTTGATTAAGGTGACTTTTCCACCCAACCATGAAGTACAATACTTCCCTGGGTTTCTTCCTAACTCGAAGAAATCCCCAGCCCTGCATGAGGAGCCTAGCAACCTGAAACAACAACACAGGAGGGAACTGTCAATGCAAGCTTAAAGCCTATATGCATTCCTAGCATGAGAAGCACATAATTCTTGTAAACAGAAGGTGGCAGAGACCTATATTCATTTAGTTCTAGGCTTTTAATTCCATCTATTTCAATGGTGCAAGTGCTTGGCCAAGCAAAAATAAAATAAATGATAGTTTTAGAAAAGGTAAAACTACCATCTCTATGGGTCCACCTTTGGCATCCTATCCCAAAATTTTCTCAAAATACTTTAAATAATGCATTTTCCATCTAATTTCTCATTCAATTTTTACACATTTCTAATTTCAAAGAAATTCCATCATTTTCCTAGGTTTTCACAAAGCTTGTCAAAATAGCTTTCTTGCATGCATTCAGCAAAATAAAGTTTTCTTGTATGATTCTAAATTTGTTTACAATGCAAAATAAATTCAGTTTCAATTCTATATTCTAAATTAGTTTTGCTCACAATAAATTTAATAGTTTCAACAAAAAGAAAACCACTCTTTTCAGAAAATTCGCTAATTATGACTGTTTTCAAAAGTCTACATTTGCTATAAAGTTCATATTCAGCTCTTATCATTACCTTATGGGTATTTCACTAAGTTCAGAAAGGATGTATAATGGTTCTTACAATGCATCGAAGTTCAAAAATATAACAGTTTTAGGAAAGAAAAACAATGTAAATATACGGATTTGCATATAAATTCAAGTTTGTTATTTAAAAAAAAAAATTGAGTTTATTGAATGAATTTATTCTACGTTTTCCAAGTTTCAACTTGAAATATAAGAACTTATTGTACATATTTACTTATACATCTATTGTGTTTTCCTTTTGTATAATAACAATGCCAAAAGTAATGTTTTCTATGGAAATTACAGTAATTTTAATGCCAGGTATATGTATATATATGATTATATATATATACCTGTGCGTGTATATACACATGTAAATATACTTATATTTAAATATGTATTTACTCATATAAATTTATGTGCAATTCTGATGACAATTAGCAATAATCTTGTGAAAGAAAAAAAGTTTACATAGAAATCAAAGACTGGGTGCTCGTATATATGTTTAAGTATGTGTGTGTGTGTGTGTGTGTCTATATATATACACATCTAAAATATTTAAATACAAACATAATTTTCTGCACACAGAAGAATGGAAACGATTGCATGATTCATAGTATGAAATCTACAAAGTATTGGTTAGTTCACTATTTATACAGGGTCTAAGGCCAACACCTCCCCATAGGGGAAGGCACTAGCTATGAGGAGGCATCGTCTCCTCCACAGGTCTTGGCCTATGGAGGGCGTTTCCCTCTCACAACACCGCCCTCCTCTATGGATGGGGCTGGGGGCGTAATCCTCATACCAATAAATTTAGTTCAAAAAGAATATCGATGCTGGTTTAAAATTCATCCAATTTCTTCAAATTTCAAGATTGATACGAGGTTTGACAGTATATATATATATATATATATATATATATATATATATATATATATATATATATATATATATATATATATGCACAATAATATATGTGTGTATATAAATATATATATATATATATATATGTATATATTTATTTAAAAAGGTACAGTTCATGATTGAAAAACAAACTCAACAACCACAATAAATAAAGAAGAGAAAGATAAACCCCAATTTTGAAAGAAGTAAAATTGTGCAAATACTTTCAATGCATCACATGAATGATATATATATTTTCACAGCTTTTGCATACAAACCAAGCACTTTGCATTCAATTTCTTCAAAAGTATTTGCATATTTCAACAAGAAATGTGGGTAAAGAGTAGGGAACCTAAAAATTAAGCTTCTAGCTAGGATTGGAGATGCCCTTCAGCCAACTTCTTCTTTTGCCTCTTTTCAATCTGGTTTCTCAGAGAAAGCCTCTTCTTCTTCCTTCTCTCCAATTATTTTTCTAGCTCTCTATCTTTCCACTATTTACCCAAGATTAATTCTGAACATACTATTTTAAAAGATTCCACATTTGCTTGGTAGCCATTGAGAGAGATTACAGAGCTTGTTTTCAAGACTATTTTCAAGAATCGTTACCTAGAACTCGGGAGCTCTCTTCCCTTTTAAAATTGCTTTTTCCCATTTTCAATTTTCTACCCTAATCTTGAAATGTATTTTAAAATTAATAATAATTTTCAATTTAATTGAATGTAGAACCCATTTTGAAAATATTTACTCAACAATAAAAATAAATATCTTATAACTTTATAATTAACTAATTAACTCAAAGTTTAACACAAAATAAAAGAAGAGTAGCAGGCATAAGCATTTAAATCAAAATTTATAATTAACTATAATTAAAACTTAATCCTTTATTTTATCATGCTTTCATTTCATATTTTATTTAATTTGCTAATTATTATTTAATTTGCAAATAATTCAAAACAAACACACAAAAGTTAGACAATCCTAAATGCAGTCTATATGAAACTATGTGCGTGTGTGTGATCGAGAGGTCTTCTTTCTTTGTCCTGTCAAGAAGCTAATCACCTCTCCTTAATCACACCCTTGGTCTTCGACTTCCTGCAACTCAAGTGCACTTAGGCACACAACAATAATTGAATTAGTATCACATTAAGATATAAATAAAGCAATACATTACATTAATAAAAATATTTCTACTCTATTTTGCTTCATTTTCAAAATTAAATGCATTCAATACTTTTCAACTTTTCACAATTTAAATAAACACTTTCATTTATCTCCACACCAAAACACCATCTTATTAATTATTATTCTACCAGGCACATCAAATCATGTAATAAATCCACACAAAACCAAAAGCAACCTGCATAAGGATTGAGATGTGACATCCTTCCCCACTAGGAAGAGACATCATCTCGATGTCTTATTACAAACCACACAACAAAATATGAAGCATCAGTGTATCAGAAATCTCTAAAAGCAAGAAAAGAAAAATATGCTATGATCTCAAATGAGGAAAAGCTCTATCAATGTCCTCAACATTCTCCCATGTGGCATTATCCTCTGAGTATTGGTCCCACTGGACCCTATACTACATAATGTCCCTATTCTGAAACTTAACGTTGTGCTCTTCCAATATCCTGACGGGCTCCACCTGCATCACTCCTGGGTCTTGTACCTGCAACGCATGCTAGTCAAGAATATGAGCTACATCTGGATGATAGGGCTTAAGCACCGAGTCATGAAAAACATTACGGATATGGGATAGAATTGGTGGCGGAGCAAGCCTATAAGCAACTGGATTAACCACCTCCAAAACATCAAAAGGCCCAACAAACCTAGGGGAAAGCTTTGAGTTCTTGCTGAAAGAGATTGAACTCTTATGCGGCCGAACTCTCAAAAAGACCTTGTCTCCTACAGATAATTGTCTGAAAGTTTTATTCTTAGCTACAAGACTCTTCTGTTGATCTGAAGCTTGCTTAAGCTTTTCTTTGATAAGCTTCATTTGGTCTTCCATTTCCCTCAACATTTTAGGACCAATCACAATCTTGTCCTCAACCCTATCCCAACTGGTGGGTGTTCAACATTTTCATCTATAGAGAAACCTCAAATAGTGCCATACCCAAAGAGGCGTGGTAAGAGTTGTTGTAAGAAAAATCCACCAAGGGAAAATACTCCTCCCATTTGTGTTGTTGCTCCATACAATACATTCAGAGGAGTTGATCCTTCACAATCTAGTTCACCCTCTCAGACTGACCATTGGTCTAAGGATGATATGTTGAACTGAAATTTAATTTAGTTCCCAGGGAAGAATTTAGAGTAGTCCAAAATCTAGAAGTCATCCGAGTGTCAAGATCTGAAATGATCACCTCTGGCACTCCATGCAGTCAGAAGATTTATTGTACAAATTTCCTCGCCAAAACCATTGAACCATCCTTGAGGTTCCCAGGAATGAAATGGGCTACCTTAGTCAATTTATCCACCACAACTAGGATGGTATATCATGTCGATTCCTAGACATCAGAAATCCCTTAATAAAGTCCATAGTTATCACCTGTCACTTATACTCTGGCACCCTGTGCGGATATAAAAGTCCTGCCAGATGGACATGCTCAGCCTTAACTCACTGGCATTCCAAACATCGAGCTATATATGAAATAACATCTCTTTTGAGTCCTGGCCAGAACTATAGAGGCTTGAGTCCCTCAACCATTTTAGTCACACCAGGGTGTTCTAAGTATGGCACATTATGGAATTCCTCTAGCACCAACTCTCTCAACCCTATAGAGTTAGGAATATACATGTGACCCTGAAACCTCAAGAGTCCATCAGACTTAAATACATATCCAACAAAATTTGTGATCTGAAGAATCCTGCTCTAGGGCTTATTTCACCCTTTTATACTACTCATCCCCAGGTAAAGCCTGAACTACTTGCTCTCTGAAACTAGATTTTATGGTAACCATGGCTGCTAGATGTTTTCTCCTACTCATGGCATCCGCTACCCTATTTTCCTTCCCTTTAATGTACTCAATGCCAAAATCATATTCACTCAAAAATTCCAACCATCACCTTTGACGAGCATTTAGGTTGGGTTGAGTAAAGATGTACTGTAATCCAACATGATCAGTTTTCAATTCAAATGGCTTACCCAAGAGACAGTGTCTCCACATCTGAAGGGCATGAACTATGGCTGCCAACTCTAAATCATGTGGTGTGTAATTTAACTCATGTTATTTCAACTTTCTTGATTCATATGCCACCATTTGTCCTTCCTGCATGAGAACGGCTCCAACCCCTTCTCCTGATGCATCAATAATCACTGTAAAATGACCATTCGGGTCAGGCACAACTAGAATAGGTGCAGAAGTAAGCTTCTCTTTTAGCAATTGAAAAGCTTTCTCACACCTATCACTCCACTCAAATTTCTTTCCCTTCTTCTAGAGTGCAGTAATGGGTGTTGCTATTGTAGAGAACCCTTGCACAAACCTCCTGTAATACCCTACAAGTCCCATAAAGCTTTAGACTTTTGAAATATTTTGTGGTGTTGGCCAATCTAAGATTGCCTTAATCTTATCTAGGTCCACGACTATCCCTTCTGCTGAAATAACGTGTCCCAAATAATGCACCTCAAATCAGATAAAGGTACATTTTGGACATTTTCCCATACAATTTATGTTCCCTCAACTCCTACAATACTATCCTCAAATGCTTCTCATGCTTTTCCTCTAACTAGGAATATATCAAGATATTGTCAAGGAAGATTAAAACAAAATTATCTAAGCAGTCCCAAAAAACATTGTTCATCAAATTCATGAAGGCTACAGGGGCACTGGTTAGCCCAAATGGAAGCACTGTGAATTCGTAGTGCCCGTACATTGTCCTAAATGCAGTCTTGTGAATATCGTCATCCTTTAACCTCAACTGATGATACCCCGATCTCAGATCTATTTTAGAGAATACCTTGTCATCTTTTAACTGGTCAAACAAATCATCAATAATGGGGCAGCATGTATTTATTCTTTATAGTAACCTTGTTAAGCATCCTGTAATCAATGCATAAGGGTATGTGTAGGATCATGATGGACAAAAAATGGCAATATGATGGGTATGTGGCTGATGACCTTTTTTTTACCCAAAATTGATGAAACAAAAAGGTTTTTTAAAGGATATTCTTAGCTTTCCATCAATATAAATTATGCTTTACTTTGAATTTAATAAGTAATTATTATTCATTTTCTATTCAAATTACAACTAACGTCCTGATTGATAGACTGATTGAAAAAAATATATAGCTTTCAAATGCTATCACATTGTTTCAATCCAAAACATGCATCACATTCTATGCTTCACATACTATAGGATTAAAAAAAGAAAAGTTTAATTTCATGAAG
Source organism: Sequoia sempervirens (assembly GCA_007258455.2). Classification (NCBI taxonomy): domain Eukaryota; kingdom Viridiplantae; phylum Streptophyta; class Pinopsida; order Cupressales; family Cupressaceae; genus Sequoia; species Sequoia sempervirens. The sequence goes on along the minus strand of VDFB02000454.1, from coordinate 122,409 downwards.
TTTTGACCAAGTTAAGGTGGTTAGACACAAGTTTTTTATAATTTTTAAAAGTTGTAATAAAAAATTCATAATTAATTATTTACTTAGAAAAAAATTACAAAAAAATATGCATCATATCGAGACATGAGTCCTCTACTTATATCTAAAATATTATAAATAAGTATTATCCTCTTATTGCAGTTAGGGTGGTCAGATAGACACCTACTTATTTTTTCCCTAAAATTTAAGTACTATTGAATTGAAATTTCAAATTTTCACCAAATAGGTTTTTTTTTTTAAACAAACGTAGTAGTTTAGAAACTACATTCAATTTTCTATAGATTCTATTCTTACATATTTTTGAAATAATATAGATAACTTATTCAAAATTTTACGTCAAGTTTCCTAACTTTGATTTTTCTTTTCTTTTTGCCACTTAAGGGCCTATTTTTTCTATGATGATCTTGCACATACCCATAACTTCAAGGTCCCATCCTTCTTCTTCACAAAAATGATAGGAGCTCCCCAAGGTGACACACTTGGCCTAATGAAACCCTGTTTCAGCAATTCCTCCAATTGGGATTTTAGCTCATATAACTCTGTCGTGTTCATCCTGTAGGGGGCTTTGGAATGAGGTTATGCACCCAGTATCAAATCAATTGAAAAATTGAATACACACTTAGGTGGTAGCTCAATTATCTCTTCAGGGAAAACATCCTCAAATTCTTTTAGAATGGGATGATCATTTGTCTCATCAAGTTCCTTGACCTTTATTGCATAAATAGTGCATCCCCTTTGGCTTGCCTTCTTTAATTGCATGGCTGAAACTTGCCTAAGTTCCAGAGGCCTTTTTACACCACAAATCTCCACATGATCACCTTGATCATCAAGACACCTTATTGTTTTATCTTTGCAATCCACAAGGTCCTTATGTTCAAAAATCCAATTTATCCCTAAAATCACATCATAAGATCCCAATGGTGCTACATACAAATTAACTTTCATTTTGAGACTAGGGAGTTCAAGTTCACTACAAAACAGGCATTGCTCTACCTTCCTCTCTACCCGGTTCCCATATTGAACTTTCCATGAATTTTCCATATAGCCCGGTCTAACTGATAATTTAGATATAACACGAGGATCCAAAAAACTATCAGTGGCACCAGTATCAATCAAAATAGAAACATGAGTTCCAAAAAGTTTACCCGAAAGATGGATAGGAGTGGATTGATAATCTGCTTGCCGATTGTCAACTGCTGCATGGATATGATGTTGATTCTAGTTATTCTTCCTGTTAGCTCTCTAAGGGAACACACTGGAATAATGCTCACCACCACAAGTATAACAACCCCCACGAGGTGTCTTAGGCCTGTCAAAAAAATCTCTCCTGTTATTGTCATCCTTCTTATTGAAATAGGCCCTCTTATTATTATTCTGGTTTCCATCATTACGGTTCTGAGGACTACCACCCTTTTTCAAATTTTTGATCTGCCTATTATTATTTCCCCGGTTTCCCTAATTTCTCTAATTACCTTGGTTATTGTTTCCTTGGTGATTTCCTTGGAACTTCTTATTGCCATACTTGGCTTCCTTGCTTTTCTTGTAATTCACAACCTGCTGCATTTTATGTTCCTGTAAAAGTTCCAACTCAAAGGCTTCATCCATGGTGGCTAGTTTATGCATATCCACCTCATTTCCAATTTGAGGCCTAAGCCCAAGAATGAATTTTTGAATATGAAACCTCTCATCATGCTGGTACTATGGTACATACTTAAGCAATTGAGAGAATTTCTCCCAATATTGTACCACTGTCATTCCTCCTTGAATGAGCACCTAGAATTATGTCATTTTCTTGTCAAAATAAGACTGTGGAAGCCACCTCTTCCTAAAAATCTACAAAAATTGTTCCCATGTTACCTTGCCAGGTAAAAATTGTTTATCAGCCCTTTCATTCTCCCACCATGTAGCAGCTTCACCTATGAGCTGATAGAATCCCCATTCTACTTTAGTTTCCTTAGATAGGTTAGGAAGAGCAAAGTAGCTTTTCATTTCAATAATCCAGGCTTCTACCCCATCACCAAAATATTTACCATCAAACTTGGGTGGCACCACCTTCTTGAGGTCCTTACCCAATTCCTCAACTACCTTAGCTAGCTTACTTTGATTCTTTTCATCTTCAAGGTTTTCTCCATTTGGTTCATTCATGATGTTTTCACTCTCACCAGGTTCAAACCTTGTTAGCCCAATTTGTCTTGCCTACTCAAGGTTATCAATCCTGACCTCTTGCCTACTTAGTATGGCCAAAATCTGATCCAACTTATCATTGGGATCACCACGGGATCCTCCTACCCATTCCCTCTGATAATACCTACCCTCCATTAGGGTTACCCTGAAAAAACATAACATCAAGTGTAATTAGGCATAGGTCCTAGAGTTGAACCTTGCTGCTCTGATACAAAAATGTAACACTTGAAAATTGATGTTCATTTAACCACACAATTTACCAAACTTAATACATTCCAAGTATGGTATAAACAAAAGTTGCATATGTCATGATCTTTCCATAAATGCTAAAAAGATAAATTCAAAATAAATCTCATTCTATGTATGCAAATTAAATAAATTTAATTAAAAACAAGGTTCATTGCAATGATGCATATATGATTGCCATTTGCATATCAATAAATTTTCATAAATTCGCTTAAGTTTTCAATAATATCATTAACTTTCAATCAGTACATCTATTTCAATGTTACATCAAATCTTTCTTTCCAACACATTTATTTCAATGTTACATCAAATCTTTCTTTCCAACACATCTATTTCAATGTTACAATACTGAATTACAAATTAAATTACATTTACAAGTGGGATTTTCAAGCCATTCCAAATAATACATGAATACATTTATAACATTTAAATCTCTAAACCTCAACCATCGTGACACCACTAGTCTTCTTGCAAGTTGGGCCAAGAGTGTGATTAAGGCACCTTTTTCGCCCAACCACGAAGTACAATACTTCCCCGGGTTTCTTCCTAACTCGAAGAAATGCCCGGCCCTACACGAGGAGCCTAGTAACCTGAAACAACAACACATGAGGGAACTCTCAATGCAAGCCTAAAGCCTATATGCATTCCTAGCATGAGAATCACATAATTCTTGCAAACAGGAGGTGGCAGAGACCTATATTCATTGAGTTCTAGGCTTTTAATTCCATCTATTTCAATGGTGCAAGTGCTTGGCCAAGCAAAAATAAAATAAATGATAGTTTTAGAAAAGGTAAAACTATCGTCTTTGTGGGTCCACCTTCGGCATCCTATCCCTAAAGTTTCTCAAAATACCGTAAATAATGCATTTTCCATCTAATTTCTCATTCGATTTTTACACATTTCTAATTTCAAAGAAATTTCATCATTTTCGTAGGTTTTCACAAAGTTTGTCACAATAGCTTTCTTGCATGCATTCAGCAAAATAAAGTTTTCTTGTATGATTCTAAATGAGTTTACAATGCAAAATAAATTCAATTTCAATTCTATATTCTAAATTAGTTTTTCTCACAATAAATTTAATAGTTTCAACAAAAAGAAAACCACTCTTTTCAAAAAATTTGCTAATTATGACTGTGTTTTCAAAAGTCTACATTTTCTATAAAGTTCATCTTCAGCTCTTATCATTGCCTTATGGGTATTTCACTAAGTTTAGAAAGGATGTATAATGGTTCTTACAATGCATCGAAGTTTAGATATATAACAATTTTAGGAGAGAAAAACAAAGTAAATAACCAGATTTGCATATAAATTCAAGTTTTCTATTATAAAAAAAAAAAAAAGTTTATTTAATGAATTTATTCTACATTTTCCAGGTTTCAACTTGAAATATAAGAATTTATTGTACAGATTTGCTTATACATCTGCTGTGTTTTTCCTTATGTATAATAACAATGCCAAAAGTAATGTTTTCTATGGAAATTACAGTAGTTTATGCCAGGTATATGTATTTATATGATTATATATATATATATATATATATATATATATATATATATATATATACTATATATATATATATATATATATATATATATAGCTATGTATATATATACATGTAAATATATATATTTAAATATGTATTTACTCATATAAATTTATGTGCAATGTTGATGACAAGTAGCAATAATCTTGTGAAAGAAATAGAGTTTACACATAAATTAGAGACTGGGTGCTCATATATATGTTTAAGTATGTGTGTGTGTGTGTATATATATATATCTAAGAAATTTAAATACAAACATAATTTTCTGTGCACAAAAGAATGAAAATGATTTCATGATTCATAGTATGAAATCTAAAAAGTATTGGTTAGTTCACTGTTTATACAGGGTCTCAAGCCTTGGCCTGTGGAGGGCGCTACCCTCCTCTATGGACGGGGCTGGGGGTGTAATCCCCATACCAATAAATTTAGTTTAAAAAGAATATCAATGCTGGTTTAAAATTCATCCAATTTCTATGAATTTCAAGATTGACACGAGGTTTGACAGTATATATATATATATATATGTATATATATACATATGTATATATATATATGTATATATATATGTATATATATATATATGTATGTATATATATATGTATATATATATATATATATATATGTATGTATATATATATGTATGTATGTATGCATGTATATGTATGTATATATTTATTTACAAAGTTACAGTTCATGATTGAAAAACAAACTCAAGAAACACAGTAAATAAAGAAGAGAAAGATAAACCCCAATTCTAAAAGAAGTAAAATTGTGCAAATACTTTCAATGCACTCACATGAATGATATATATTTTCTTATATTTTCATAGCTTTTGCATACAAACCAAGCACTTTGCATTCAATTTATTTAGAAGTATTTGCATATTTCAACAAGAAATGTGGGTAAAGAGTAGAGAACCTACAAATTACGCTTCTAGCTAGGATTGGAGATGCTCTTCAGCCAACTTCTTTTGCCTCTTTTCAATCTAGTTTCTCAAAGAAAGCCTCTTCTTCTTCCTTCTCTCCAATTTTTTTTCCAGCTCTCTATCTTTCCACTATTTACCCAAGATTAATTCTAAACATACTATTTTAAAAGATTCCACATTTGCTTGGCAGCCATTGAGAGAAATTGCAGAGCTTGTTTTCAAGATTATTTTCAAGAGCCATTACCTTCTCGGGAGCTCTCTTCCCTTTTAAAATTGTTTTTTGCCATTTTCAATTTTCTACCTAATCTTGAAATGTATTTTAAAATTAATAATAATTTTCAATTTAATTGCATGTACAACCCATTTTGAAAATATTTACTCAACAATAAAAATAAATATCTTATAACTTAATGATTAACTAATTAACTCAAAGTTTAACACAAAATAAAAAGAAGAGTAGCATGCATAAGCATTTAAATCAAAATTCATAATTAACTTTAATTAAAACTTAATCCTTTATTTTATCATGCTTTCATTTCATCTTTTATTTAATTTGCTAATTATTATTTAATTTGCAAATAATTCAAAACAAACACAAAAAAGTTAGACAATCCTAAATGCAGTTTATATGAAACTATGTGTGTATGTGTGATCGAGAGGTCTTCCTGCTTTGTCCTGTCAAGAAGCTAATCACCTCTCCTTAATCACACCCTTGGTCTTCGACTTCCTGCAACTCAAGTGCACTCAAGCACACAACAATAATTGCATTAGTATCACATTAAGATATAAATAAAGCAATACATTACATTAATAAAAATGTTTCTACTCTATTTTGCTTCATTTCCAAAATTAAACACATTCAATACTTTTCAACTTTTCAAAATTTAAATAAACACTTTCATTTATCTCCACACCAAAACACCATCATATTAATTATTATTCTACCAGGCACATCAAAGCATGTAATAAATCCATGCAAATACAAAAGTAACCTACATCAGGATTGAGACGTGACAATCTATATGACCAATATTGAAGCAACACTAGCACTTGAAAGGAACACCCTCATAAATTATTTAGTTGAGACCAAGGATGATCCCCAACTAATAGAACCATCTTCTCATGAAGAGGCATGGAGATATCAATATCCACCAAAATGTGAGAAAAATTTGAATGCCCTATGAAAGAGGTGGAATCATCAACTTTCAAGAAGCAACTGATAGAATCGCCAATGGCCTCATAACAAGACTCTTCCTAGAATTGGAGAGGAAGATCCCAAAGTCTAACCTATCTTAGGCGTGCATTGAGTGGTTTGATAAAGGAGTTGAATGAGGATGTCCAAGGCTTGAGTAAGAGTGAGTGATCACCCCAAGCCCAAAAATGACCTAACACTAAACAATGATCCTCAAAAGAAGCAAAGGAAGAAATTAAAAAAAAAATAGTGCAAGAGAAGAGCTCAATCTTACTAGCTACTAAGGGCCTCTAAGAATCCAAAACCCGTTTATGTAGGTCAAGTTCAGAGAAGGAAAGAGGTTGATAAAATTACACACCAAACCTTTATGTAAGTAGAAACCCTCATTTTAAAAAACATCAATTGATACCAAAAACCACCACTAGGTAAGGTTTGGCATAGGGAAGAGGATGATTCACCCTCTGAGTACAATCAAGGTTAGACCTAGCTGCCAAAGCATAACTGTGACCCATAGAAGAGGTAGGAAAAAATGCAGGGGAATAAGGGGGCACAAGCAGGAGAGACAACAAGAGGCACACGACTAGAAATGGTGGAGTTGGCGCACAACACCCCCTCCATAGCCAACGAGGTAAAGGACCTCATGCACATGATGAGAGGAGCTGTGGACAAAGAAAAACACATGACTGAGAAAACACAAGTGGTCAAAACAAGAGTCTCTAAATGTCATTTCTCGATTTCATTTTTGCATTTTAAAATTTGGGAAATTGAAATAATTGGAAATAGAATTTAGCATTTTATTTATGAAATGGAAAGAATGCGATGAGGCAAATGAAAATGAATATTACGTAATTTCCTAATTTAAGAAATTATTGTTTTTACGTGATTATTGGTTGAAGGTTACTTATAAATGGACAAGTGTGAGAATGTGTATGCAAGAAATAGGGTGAAGGATGAGAACTTCATTGAGGTAGGCATGCTTACTCGAATGACCACAGTAAGCAAGGATGGAATCTTAAATGCCACACACCATGAGAGAATATGACATATGCATATGAATGAAAAGTTGATAAATGCATTTATACTTGGTGTGAGAATAATAACTAATGGAAAGAACAATTTATGCGTTCTTGTTCTACTTTTTCTAAGTCAAAATGCATATTCAATAAAGTGAATAAGAAATTTAACCCATTTTGTATGAAAAATGAGATTGTGCTTGATCACTCTCTTGGATAAATTCAAAATGTGGTTTGAATAGACAAGTGATTTTATAAATGTAATGTGTGCAAAATTATTTGTGGAGGTATCAATATATATATATATATATATGGGTATGTGCAAGATCATCATGGAAAAAATAGGCTCTTAAGTGGCAAAAAATTCAAAAAAATCAGAGTTAGGCAACTTGATGTAAAAATTTGAATAAGTTATCTATATTATTTCAAAAATATGTGAGAATAGAATCTGTAGCAAATTGAATGTAGTTTCTAAACTACTAGGTTTTTCTTTTAAATCTATTTGGTGAAAATTTGAAAAGTTCAATGTAGTAGTACTTAAATTTTAGGGAAAAAATAAGAAGTAGGTGTCTGTTGGATCACCTAACCACAATAAAATGATAATATTTTTTTATAATATTTTAGATATAAGTAGAGGACTCATGTCGGATGTGATGCATATTTTTGTATTTTTTCCAAGTAAATAATTAATTATGAATTTTTATTACAAATTTTAAAAAATATAAAACTCATGTAATGGACCACCTTAACTTGGTCAAAACTTCATGATTTTTTTTTTTAAAATCCTATAGTATGTGAAGCATAGAATGTGATGCATGTTTTGGATTCAAAAATGTGATACCATTTGAAAGCTATACATGTTTTTCAATCAGCCTATCAATCAAGACTTTAGTCATAATTCAAATAGAAAATGAATATTAATTATTTATTAAATTCAAAGTAAAACATAATTTATATTGGTGGAAAGCTAAGAATATCCTTTAAAAACCCTCTTTGTTTTGTCAATTTTGAGTGAAAAAAAAAGTCGTCAGCCACATATCCTACACATACCCATCATATCGCTACTTTTTGGCCCATCAAGATCCTGCACATACCCATATATATGTGTGTGTGTGTGTGTGTGTGTGTGTGTGTGTGTGTGTGTGTGTGTGTGTGTGTGTGTGTGCGAATGAATACCTTTGAATATTCTCTCTCCAAAGAGAGCTATAGAAGATTGTGGGGGATTTGAATATTGGTAACTCCCCACCAAATATGGATGAGGTTGATTCCCTCATGTGGGAGTGGGTAGCCAACTCACATTATGAATACTGGGAAAATTAAAAGACCCATATTCTGCCCAAAAATAGCAGGATCGATTTGAATTGGGAAAAAGGAAAAGCATCAGTAGAAGAGGAAAAAGTGGAGAAAGGAGGAGGTAACCGGGAGTGGAAGGAAAAGGAAAAGCGACCTTGTAGGGAAGAAAATCTCCAGGCCAAGCTTTGAGGTAAATCAAACTCTAAATATAATTATCTTTTCATTTTGAAAGAAGCCTTTTCTTTTGACATTATGTGTGTTTGTCGTGCATGTACATCATTTGTTAATATCGATTTGATGTGAGCCCTAAGGGTTGAGCTTATGAAGCTCTACAATTATTTGATGTTGTCAACTATTTGTGAGCCAAAGGGACGAAGTTTATAAAACTTTGTATGCTTGTAATTGTTGATCAACCCTATGTTGGTTCAGATCTCTTTTCCTCAATGTGTCACTTGTGCACATGATGCCTGTCTTTCATTGCCTGGGCCTATCAAAGGACCCACATGTTTCAAATTTTAGTTTATGATCGATTTGTATGTAATTTATATACATTAGCATAGGCGATGAGCCAAAGGCTAAGCCTCATTGTAATCCTTAAAATGTAATTCATTATTCTTAAAATCCCATCGAATGTATCGAAGGGTGGTGAAAGCTACCTATGAGGCAAAGGTTGAGTGTGCTTAGCCACTCTTAAAGTTGGGGCCTCACCACCCATCTATGGTGTGGTGTAATTTTTGAATGATAGATGTTGTAATTGTGCCCTCTATGAAAACTATGCAGACTTCTATAGGCCACAACATTTGAAAATCCATTGTTGAAACTTTGGCCGAGCAGATGATAATATATATATATATATATATATATATATATATATAATGTATGTATGTATGTATGTAAATGCATACACATTAGAATGTAGTTGAGTGAGCTCTATCTCACATAAAATCACTGTTAATTATTTTTGTTACACATAAGTCAAAAGTATCGACTGCATATGTTATTTTAGTCATGTATTTTGGGGGTGATAAATACTATATTGGGTAAAACTCATGGCTTGAATGAAATTGGGAGAACATGATAACCCAAAGGCATACGATATCATGTTATCAAGAGTTGATAACATGCGTACTATATCCTCTGGAAGAGTTAGATCAATGGACAAGGCTACTTTCAATTTCTGCAATTATTTTGAATATGAAAAATATATATGTTTTCACTGATTAGTAACAGATTAGAAACTCTTGTATTACATTAAGAGGTGATGTTTTCTATTTAGATTTATTGTCTTGCATTTATATGAATCCATGACTATGAAAGAAATTAATGTTTTCAATGTATCTAAGATAGGAAATAGATGATATATATATTGTGATATAAAATCTAAATGAATTAATGTTATATTTTTTCTTGAATATGAAAGTATACTTGTGTGAAAGAGATTCAGGGAATGTGTAGGATCATGATGGGCCAAAAAGTGGTGATATGATGGGTATGTGTAGGGTATGTGGCTAACAACTTTTTTTTACCCAAAATTGATGAAACGAAAAGAGTTTTTAAAGGAGATTCTCAGCTTTCCACCAATATAAATTATGCTTTACTTTGAATTTAATAAATAATTGTTATATTCATTTTATATTTGAATTACAACTAAAGTCCTGATTGATAGGTTGATTGAAAATATCTATAGCTTTCAAACGGTATCACATTTTTTGAATTCGAAACATGCGCCACATTCTATGCTTCACATATTATGGGATTAAAAAAAATGAATATCATGAATTTTTGTCCAAGTTAAGGTGGTCATACATATGAGTTTTTTATATTTTTAAAAAGTTGTAATAAAATATTCATAATTCATTATTTACTTGAAAAAAAATTTAAAAAAAAATATGCATCACATCCGGACATGAGTCCTCTACTTATATCTAAAATATTATAAAAAAAATATTATCATTTTATTGTGGTTAGGGTGATCCAACAGACACCTACTTCTTATTTTTTCCTTGAAATTTAAGTGCTACTGCATTGAAATTTCAAATTTTCACCAAATAAATTTAAAAAATAAAAAATAAACCTAGTATTTAAGAAACTAAATTCAATTTTCTACATATTCTATTCTTACATATATTTGAAATAACATAGATAACTTATTCAAATTTTTACGTCAAGTTGCCTAACTTTGATTTTTCTGAATTTTCAGCACCACTTAAGGGCATGTTTTTTCCATGATGATTCTGCACATACCCTTCTTCTTTCCACTTTAATATCAAAATGTATATGCATATTCATAAAGTATTTGTTTCCAGGCATATATGTGATCATGCATAAAGATTTCTTTATACATGCTCACATACATGTTGTATATCTTCTTATTCATCTTGATTTACTTTTCTTATTGAGCAAGCTATGAATGTAATGCAAATAGAATAAAACTATAATTTTGGAATAGTATTGAGCTGCAAACACATTTGATAATTAGATAAACAAATATACCATGTGTGATTGAATATTATTGACTTTGTTGAATGGAATTATACAAGAATTTTTGGTAGACTATAAAATGAAAAAATGTTTCTAATAGATGGTCTAAAGGGAGGCATATCCCTTGATATGATAAGCTTTATTTCCAGGAATGGGTGCTAGAGAGTATATTTTCTTTTTCCAAATCTGACCAGAGATGTATTTCATATGGTACGAGCTTGGCCATGCTTTGCAATCATTTGTTATATATTGTGAAAAAGGAACATATTGTGTTATTTTCCTTCTCTTTGTTGTATTGAATTTACCTAACATGGAAATTGCATATTCTAACAAAATAGATAGAAATGCATGTAGTTAGGCACACACAGATTCCACCTTACAAACTGTATCTCTTGCTAAGTGTTCCATGCAAGGTCGGGTTTTCTTTGAGTGACTGAAGAATTTGAGGAAGCATTGCTTCATGGTTGGGTGGAAAATCACCCCAATCACATTGTCATCCACTCATGGAGGTGAGCTAACTAGAAGGAATCATATCAAAATTCTATATTGTAATGTATCATTGATGTAAAGGAACAAATGATGTAATGCATGGAAACAATGTAATATGATCTGACTTTAAGGCGTTGAATTCCTAGTCAAATGTGTATGTAACTATTGACATATGGAAGTGAATAAAATTGTTTATTTCAAGATTTAATTGATTTATGACATAAAATTGCTTAATGGAATTAGCTATGGAGTTTGTGTCATTTAAATTGATATTCATGATGTCAATATTTATTTATTTTTGAATTAAATCTAGTTGGGCTATTACACTAAAGCTATTGCAGAAGTAGAGGTTGGCTATGATTTTAATTTTTATATAATTTTTTTATTCAATTTCACCAAATTTTGGTAGGAGAATGCTAGATCTCTAGATTAGATTTTCTACTTGCCAATTGATTTAAACCTTGTTGCACCTTATTTTCTATGAAAAGGAAATAATTAACATGTGTGTTTGTATAAAATAAAATTTCTATTGATTTTAATATGGAAACCTACTATTAATTTTATAATGATAACTAAGTTACTAATGCACATGGGATAGTAGTACTCAATCATAGCACATTGTGCTAGAAAATAGAAATGTTGATTAATTTTTTAATATTATATTTTTATATTGTTGATTATGTCCAATTATTGATTGATTGTATCATAAATGAGATTTTGTGAGTTGTGATGATACTGGTACTTATGATTATTGGTTATGGCTATAGTGTACATACTAGGATAATCACTTGCTACATATGCATGATAAACTATACTAGAACTTCATGGTTGTGACCTCTGTTTTAGAATCTAATCTCCCTTTATATTATACCTTGGATGTTGACTATAGTAAGTGGGTTAGAACTTAGTATGAATAATGTGTTTATATTATTACAAGTACCTAACTTACCTTGTGAAGCATACACATCATGATTACAATATAATCAAAGTATCATGTGCACAAACTATAGAGCTTCTAATTCTTGGAAGGTATACATAGGTAGGGTCATTTTGAATGAACTTTGAGGAATAAATCTAGGGTCAAGGATATGCCATGATATAGCAAGATTATTTTATATAGTGCATGAATGCAAGTAGTGGCATAATGTTGCTACATTTGTTTGGCAAGGTTACTACAACAATGCATTTAAATTATAATGATTTGTTAATTATAAAAATAATTGGTGTCTTAGTTGAAAGTGGAAAAATATCAATAAGGAACTAGAAAAATTCAATTAGTTGATTGTTTATTTGTGTTCCATGAATTATACAATTCACCAAGATGAATCATGTACTACACTTATTATTAAACTATAATTTATATTTTAAAAAATAGAAATAATCAAGGGTGATTATTACACTAACTTAGTAACTCACTTAGTTTCTTTAGGTTTATTTTTTTCTTACAAAAACTTATATTATATAGATATAATATATCTATTTATGTATAGTAGATTACAACATTATGAAGAAGTATACATCTAAGCTAGAAATTGTCCCTTGAATAATTACAAGTGGAGGGATTTAGTACATTAAAGTGATCCAAGAATAAAACCTAACCTAATTGAACATTTAGAGGATTTTAAAATTGATGGATTGTGTAGTCAAGGAACATACCATTATCAAGAAATAACATTTTATTGACATACAATACAATAATTAGAATCTAATCATCAATATATTTAATTTAAACACAGTAGTATGTTCACTTCTATCAAAAACAAACTCAACAAACTATTCAAATATCAAAATATTTTAAAAATTCAGCTTGAAAAGTAAATATAACAAGTGAACACAAATTTCTTTATTTATTTTCTAATATTTAACATAAATTATGTTTCCATAATTAGTGGATAAGCTGTATATAGTGTGAACGCTGTCCACTAGAATTATGTATTTATCACATCTGAATTTTTGAATTTATTTTCCAATCAGTCACCTCATGCGGGAAATCTTATCTGAAGCTTAAGAAACTAAATAGCCCTAATGCAATTCCTTTCTAGATTATGGTTAGTGATCTTTCATTAGGATTAGTTATCTTTCATTAGGATTTGGTGAAGCTGGACAGAAACAAGGTAGAATTGAATTGGGGTAGTTTTTGTACGTACTTCAATTTTGCATGCATTTTAATACAAGCACTAAGTTAAATTACAGTTAACATAAAAAAAAAAAACATAAGAACATATAAAATGATGAGAAAAAGAATTGTGAGACTGTGACCAAACGTGATGTTTAGTATTGTTAATGTTCTTAAATTTGATGAATGAAGATATAGGTAAAGGACTCAACGTGTGATATTACTATTGGTTGAGACTCTGTCGGTACCTAATCTATATCGGTTTAAATAATTCTTCCCCCAAATTAGTTGTTGTGTCAACGTCCATTTCCTCCTCAAAAGTTAGTACTTAAATTTGTCACCCACTCCATATTAATTTGGTCCACTCCGGTTTGGTGAATGACAAAGCATATAAAACAAAGCCATGTGAGGGGAAGCTTATCTTTCATGCCTTTCATTGTTGATAGTTTACCTTGAAAGGGGTTGAATTAAATTTATAGATCACATAAAGTGATAATGAAATCAAGGGCAGACTCTCTTGTTTTACAATCTGTATTGTTCAGTTTCATCATCATAATAGCTCAGAAATGTGACCACATTTTGTTTGTCGGAGGACAGAAAGTGCCTGCTATTTTTGCCTTCGGGGACTCCTTTTTAGATACAGGGAATAATGATTTTATTACTACGATAATAACTTGTGATTTGCCTCCTTATGGAAGAGATTTCATAGATCGCATTCCCACAGGAAGGTGCTCCAATGGAAAGCTCCTGTCTGACTACTTTGGTAATCTGGATATGCCATACTTGCATGTTTTTCTTAAATATTGACAATAAATCTGAAAGCTCTAGATATTCTATATTTCAATGATATCACGTTTTCACAATTAACGAGTATTGCTGAATTGGTTTTTGGATTTGATTATGTGATATTTTTTGCATCAATGTTTCAGATCACACTCCGTGATCTATCATCAAGGTGATAGCAGAGACGGATCTGTGATCCATCATCAAGATGATAGCAGAGAGCTTAAGTCAAAAATCATCCTGATGATGTGATCCGAAACGCTGATGTAAAAAATATCACACAATCAAATCCAGAAACCAACTCAGCAAAATTCTATATTTGTTAGACTGTAGAGTTTGTTGTCCCTCTTAGCATGTTTGTTACACACTGGAATTTCTATAGAATTGGAAGATTGTTGTTTATTTACTTCGGTTTGATTTATCTTCACCCATTTTCAAATTTTCTGATACTTAATAATTTGACCATTTCATTACAGCTGAAGGACTTGGAGTCAAGGAACTGTTGCCCCCATATTTGGACCCTAGGCTCAATGACCAAGACTTGCTAACTGGTGTCTGTTTTGCATCTGCTGGTTCAGGCTTAGACAATCTCACTGAGATACAATTTGTAGGCAGACATTACATATTATAACGTTTCACAGTACCTTAATACATTTGTAGTATAATGCATGTGCAGCCAATGTATGTATTTTGTCTGCTTTTTCCTGCTACATTTTTATAACCTGGATTTGTATACATGAATGCAGAATGTGATACCATTTTCGAAACAAATTGAGCTTTTTAAAGAGTATAGAAGGAGAATAGCAGGATTGGTAGGAAAGGAAGAAGCCACCACCATAATCAGAAATGCAATATTTTTCATTGCGACAGGTTCCAATGACTTTGGTTACAACTACTTCCTATTCCCAACTCGTCGACTCCAATTCACTGTTCAAGAGTATATAGATTTCCTCTTGAATGCATACACAGTTTATATAAAGGCATGGCTATAACTTGTCTCTACTCTTTGAATTTAGTAGTTTCCAAGCATAATTGCAGTGAATTCTGAGTCTGAATTTTGCAGGAGTTATACAATCTGGGTGTCAGAAGAATTGCTGTGATTAATGTTCCACCAGTGGGATGTGTACCAGCAGAGAGAACGCTTACAAGCCTTTTGAACAGGGGAGCATGTGACAAAACGATAAACCAGGCTGTATCTGGATTCAATTCAGGATTAAATGCCTTGATTGATGGACTCAAGCCTACTTTTCCTACGCTTCAAATTGCTTCTCTCGATTATAACAATCTGATTTCCGAGTTCATTGCAAATCCTAGCAAATATGGTATTTTACATTCTAATGATTGATAACAATACAGATGTCATTATGTCTGGATGTTTTACTATATTATTTCTAATCTTTTAATGCTATTTTACCTGCCAGATTTCGAGGTGGTTGCAAGGGGTTGCTGTGGGACAGGCACCATAGAAATGAACTTCCTATGCAACGAATTGAGTCCCTTTACGTGTCCTGATGCTTCCAAATATCTCTTCTTTGATTCCGTCCACCTTACACAGAAGGCATATCGAATCATTTCTAATATATTTTTAGCAAGAGATGTTCCTCAAGTTCTTTAAACTTGTTTATAGATTTATTTGCAACTGCATATAATATGCTACAAAGGTTCTCCATTTGCATTTTTTCTGTAAGGAGAACCACCAACCACCAACGGGAAATTTGCATCTTCTTTACAGGACCCACACAAGTAATTAATCTTGTCCTAGCTCACATCAGGTACCCAAGGTATGGGCTGGTGGGCCGCTGGAAAGAGTGGCGGGGATATCCTGTAGTACCAAAAAAAAAAAATATATTTTCATTTACTTATCTCTTTTTAAATTAAATATAAATAAAAATTTATTTGTCAAAAAATCTTTTGTCTATTAATGAAGTTAAATAGTTTTGAAAGACATCGTAAGAAATATGGCTGAGATCATTTGACGGAATATATACCCCACAAACCTTGACTCTTAATAAAAGAGGTATCACCTTAGCCTCATAATCCAATGCATAATATAAGTTTGAAATAAAACCCTAAAAAGTAAAAATATATGTTCATCAAGTCTAATGACTATAATCTAAGGTCATTCATTATGAATGACTAATACTCTTGGAAATCGCCTCAAACATATTATTTTTAATACTATTAATTGGTAATTATTATTTAATTTGTTAGCGTAATTTTGGAGTTTTTTAATTTTGTATTAGCTTTTCCACCTCTTATGAAATTTAGTTATGTAAAATCTTTTCAATATCAATACAAATTTTATAGTCATTTAATCACTTTTACTTTAAAAATAAATAAATAAATAAATTTTAAAAATATTTTTTATTTAATTTATTATTATAATATCTAAATTTTAAATAATATTTATTAGTAATTAAATATCTTAAATTTATGAATAAAAAAATAAAATAAAAAAACATCTTTTTATTAATTTAAAATTCCAAATAAAGTTATAGAATTGTCTAAAGTGGCTCAAATAGTCATCAAAACATATTGTGCGAAGTGCATTCACTCCAAGTGTGGTGTCTAGTACTTCAAAGAAAACTCAATATGCTTGAGCAAAAGTCTTTGACTATAACCTCTTCCATAGATGCCAATCGTTTCAAATGTGAAAATACAAAGTTCTATGAAATTGTGTAATTGTAGCAAGAGGAATGATTTGGGTAAATTTTGAAGCCCCTCAATATATGACCAACTAAGTATTTGTAGCTATAGCATCTGATGAAAATCTTATATTCTTGATGTTTCCATAAGTTAATAAAGACTTTATCAATTGTGGAGGATTGGGTGATTTGGAGAATTATTTTGGTGGTTGTACTAACTCCATTTAGTAACTATGATTCCAATTTTTATATAAGATATTTTTTTAGCTTCATTATATTCTTGTAGGAGAATGTTAGATCTCTAGATTAGATTTTCTTGTCAATTGATTTAAACTTTATTGCACCTTATTTTTTATAAAAAGGAAATAATTAACATGTGTGTGTAATATAATGTTATTATAGATTTTAAGATGGAAACCTATTATTCATTATTTAATGATAGAAAAGTTATCAATGTACATGTGATAATTGTACTGAATCCTATCACATTATGCTTAAAAAGAATTGTTCATTAACTTTTTAGTATTATATTTTTTAAATGTTGTTGATTATGTCTGATCATTGGTTGGATGAATGATGTTAATCATGAAATATTTGGTGTGAAATGTGATGATACTAGTATTTATGACCATTGGTTATGGCTATAGTGTATACTAGAATAATCACTTCCTACCTAATAAAGTATGTGCATGATGAAATATACTAAAACTTGGTGGTTATGATATTTGTTGTAGAATATAATCTCCCTCTATATTAGACCTTAGATTTTGACTAAACATATCTTGTAAAGTATACAAAATGTCATTACAATGCAATCAAAGTGTCATGCACACACATTATAGAGCTTCTAATTCTTGGAAGGTATACATAGGTAGGGTCATTTTGAATGAACTCTGAGGAATAAGTCTAGGGCCAAGGATAGATCATGATATAGAGAACTTATTCTAAATACTGAATGGATTCAAGTAGTGGCCTAATGTTGCTACCATTGTTTGGCAAGGTTACTATGCCATTGCTTCTAAATTATAATAAATTTATTATAAAAATACTAGGTGATTTAGTTTAAAGTGAACAAATGTCAATAAGGAACTAGAAACAATTAATTACTTGATCATTTATTTGTGTTCCATAAATTATACAATTTACCAAGATGAATGATATGCTACATTTAATAATTAAACTATAATTTATATTTTAAAATATAGTAGTAATCAAGGGATATTAATATAATTACTTAGTAACCCATTTAGATCAATTAGGATTATTTT
>VDFB02000454.1:0-104092 GCA_007258455.2 Sequoia sempervirens | reverse complement strand
TTTCTTGATTGATACTGGTGCCACTAATAGTTTTGTGGATCCTCGTGTTATATCTAAATTATCAGTATGACCGGGCTATATGGAAAATTCAAGGAAATTTCAGTATGGGAACCGGGTAGAGAGGAAGGTAGAGCAATGCTTGTTTTGTAGTGAACTTGAACTCCCTAGTCTCAAAACGCAAGTTAATTTGTATGTAGCACCATTGGGATCTTATGATGTGATTTTAGGGATAAATTGGATTTCTGAACATAAGGCCCTTGTGGATTATGAAGATAAAACAATAAGGTGTCTTGATGATCGAGGTAATCATGTGGAGGTTAGTGGTGTAAAAAGGCCTCTGGAACTTAGGCAAGTTTCAGCCATGCAATTAAAGAAGGAAAACTAAAGGGGATGCACTATATATGCAATAAAGGTCAAGGACCTTGATGAGACAGAATCATCAATTGATGATCATCCCATTCTAAAAGAATTTGAGGATGTTTTTCCTGAAGAGCTAGTTGAGCTACCGCCTAAGCGTGTATTTGATTTTTCAATTGATTTGATACCGGGTGCAGAACCTCAATCCAAAGCCCCCTACATGATGAACACAATGGAGTTATATGAGCTAAACGCCCAATTGGAGGAATTGTTGAAATGTGGATTTATTAGACCAAGTGTGTCACCTTGGGGAGCTCCTGTTATATTTGTGAAAAACAAGGATGGGACTTTGCGGTTATGCATTGATTACAAGATGCTTAAAAAGGTTACTATCAAGAATAAATACATGCTTCCCCGTATTGATGATTTGTTTGACCAACTAAAAGATGCCAAGGTATTCTCTAAAATAGATCTAAGATCGAGGTATCATCAGTTGAGGTTAAAGGATGAAGATATTCACAAGATTGCATTCAAAACAAGGTACGGGCACTACGAATTCACAGTGCTTCCGTTTGGGTTAACCAATGCCCCTGCAGCCTTCATGAATTTGATGAATAGTGTTTTTCAGGACTGCTTAGATAATTTTGTTTTAATCTTCCTTAACGATATCTTGATATATTCCAAGTCAGAGGAAGAACATGAGAAGCATTTGAGGATAGTATTGCAATGGTTGAGGGAACATAAGTTATATGGGAAAATGTCTAAATGTACCTTTTTTTGATATGAGGTGCATTATTTGGGACACATTATTTCAGCAGAAGGGATAGCTGTGGATCCAAATAAGATTAAGGCAATCTTAGATTGGCTAGCACCACAAAATGTTTCAGAAGTTCGAAGCTTTATGGGACTTGCAGGGTATTACAGGAGATTTGTGCAAGGGTTCTCAACAATAGAAGCACCCATTACCGCACTCCAAAAGAAGGGAAAGAAATTTGAGTGGAGTGACAAGTGTGAGAAAGCTTTTTAGTTGCTAAAAGAGAAGCTTACTTCTGCACCTATTCTAGTTGTGCCTGACCCAAATGGTCATTTTACAGTGATTACTGATGCATCAGGAGAGGGGGTAGGAGCCGTTCTCATGCAGGAAGGACAAGTGGTGGCATATGAATCAAGGAAGCTGAAACAACATGAGTTAAATTACACACCACATGACTTAGAGTTGGCAGCCATAGTTCATGCCCTTCAGATGTGGAGACACTATCTATTGGGTAAGCCCTTTGAATTAAAAACTAATCATGCTGGATTACAGTACATCTTTACTCAACCCAACCTAAATGCTCATCAGAGGCGATGGTTGGAATTTTTGAGTGAATATGATTTTGGCATCGAGTACATTAAAGGGAAGGAAAACATGGTAGCAGATGCCTTGAGTAGGAGAAGACATCTAGCAGCCATGGTTACCATAAAATCTAGTTTTAGAGAGCAAGTGGTTCAGGCTTTACTTGGGGATGAGTAGTATGAAAGGGTGAAACAAGCCCTAGAGCAGGATCCTTTAGATCGCAGATTTGTAGGATATGTATTTGAGTCTGATGGAATCTTGAGGTTCTAGGATCGTATGTATATTCCTAACTCTGTAGGGTTGAGAGAGTTGGTGCTGGAGGAATTCCATAATGCGCCTTACTCAGGACACCTTGGTGTGACTAAAATGGTTGAGGGACTCAAGCCTCTATACTTCTGGCCTAGACTCAAAAGAGATGTTATTGAATTTATAGCTCAATGTTTGGAATGCCAGTGAGTTAAGGCTGAGCATGTCCATTTGGCAGGACTTTGATATCCACACAGAGTGCTAGAGTATAAGTGGCAGGTGATAACTATGGATTTTATTCAGGAATTACCGATGTCTAGGAATTGACATGATACCATCCTAGTTGTGGTGGATAAATTAACTAAGGTAGCCCATTTCATTTGTGGGAACCTCAAGGATGGTTCATTGGTTTTGGCGAGGAAATTTGTTCAAGAAATTTTCTGACTGCATGGAGTGCCAAAAGTGATCATTTCAGATCGAAACACTTGGATGAATTCTAGATTTTGGACTACTCTTCTTTCCTAGGAACTATACAAACAAATTTAGTTCAAATATATCATTCTCGCAATCATGGTCAATGGCAGGGTAGAACTGTGACATGGAGGATTCAATGTGGTTGTATGGGAGGCAACACAAATGGGAGGAGTATTTTCCCTTGGTGGATTTTTCTTACAACAACTCTTACCACGCCTCTTTGGGTATGGCACTATTTGAGGTTTCTCTATAGATGAAAATGTTGAACACCCACCAGTTGGGATAGGGTTGAGGACAAGATTGTGATTGGTCCTAAAATGTTGAGGGAAATGGAAGACCAAATGAAGCTTATCAAAGAAAAGCTTAAGCAAGCTTCAGATCAACAGAAGAGTCTTGTAGCTAAGAATAAAACTTTCAGACAATTATCTGTAGGAGACAAGGTCTTTTTGAGAGTTCGGCCGCATAAGAGTTCAATCTCTTTCAGCAAGAACTCAAAGCTTTCCCCTAGGTTTGTTGGGCCTTTTGATGTTTTGGAGGTGGTTAATCCAGTTGCTTATAGGCTTGCTCCGCCACCAATTCTATCCCATATCCGTAATGTTTTTCATGACTCGGTGCTTAAGCCCTATCATCCAGATGTAGCTCATATTCTTGACTAGCATGCGTTGCAGGTACAAGACCCAGGAGTGATGCAGGTGGAGCCCGTCAGGATATTGGAAGAGCACAACGTTAAGTTTCAGAATAGGGACATTATGTAGTATAGGGTCCAGTGGGACCAATACTCAGAGGATAATGCCACATGGGAGAATGTTGAGGACATTGATAGAGCTTTTCCTCATTTGAGATCATAGCATATTTTTCTTTTCTTGCTTTTAGAGATTTCTGATACACTGATGCTTCATATTTTGTTGTGTGGTTTGTAATAAGACATCGAGATGATGTCTCTTCCTAGTGGGGAAGGATGTCACATCTCAATCCTTATGCAGGTTGCTTTTGGTTTTGTGTGGATTTATTACATGATTTGATGTGCCTGGTAGAATAATAATTAATAAGATGGTGTTTTGGTGTGGAGATAAATGAAAGTGTTTATTTAAATTGTGAAAAGTTGAAAAGTATTGAATGCATTTAATTTTGAAAATGAAGCAAAATAGAGTAGAAATATTTTTATTAATGTAATGTATTGCTTTATTTATATCTTAATGTGATACTAATTCAATTATTGTTGTGTGCCTAAGTGCACTTGAGTTGCAGGAAGTCGAAGACCAAGGGTGTGATTAAGGAGAGGTGATTAGCTTCTTGACAGGACAAAGAAAGAAGACCTCTCGATCACACACACGCACATAGTTTCATATAGACTGCATTTAGGATTGTCTAACTTTTGTGTGTTTGTTTTGAATTATTTGCAAATTAAATAATAATTAGCAAATTAAATAAAATATGAAATGAAAGCATGATAAAATAAAGGATTAAGTTTTAATTATAGTTAATTATAAATTTTGATTTAAATGCTTATGCCTGCTACTCTTCTTTTATTTTGTGTTAAACTTTGAGTTAATTAGTTAATTATAAAGTTATAAGATATTTATTTTTATTGTTGAGTAAATATTTTCAAAATGGGTTCTACATTCAATTAAATTGAAAATTATTATTAATTTTAAAATACATTTCAAGATTAGGGTAGAAAATTGAAAATGGGAAAAAGCAATTTTAAAAGGGAAGAGAGCTCCCGAGTTCTAGGTAACGATTCTTGAAAATAGTCTTGAAAACAAGCTCTGTAATCTCTCTCAATGGCTACCAAGCAAATGTGGAATCTTTTAAAATAGTATGTTCAGAATTAATCTTGGGTAAATAGTGGAAAGATAGAGAGCTAGAAAAATAATTGGAGAGAAGGAAGAAGAAGAGGCTTTCTCTGAGAAACCAGATTGAAAAGAGGCAAAAGAAGAAGTTGGCTGAAGGGCATCTCCAATCCTAGCTAGAAGCTTAATTTTTAGGTTCCCTACTCTTTACCCACATTTCTTGTTGAAATATGCAAATACTTTTGAAGAAATTGAATGCAAAGTGCTTGGTTTGTATGCAAAAGCTGTGAAAATATATATATCATTCATGTGATGCATTGAAAGTATTTGCACAATTTTACTTCTTTCAAAATTGGGGTTTATCTTTCTCTTCTTTATTTATTGTGGTTGTTGAGTTTGTTTTTCAATCATGAACTGTACCTTTTTAAATAAATATATACATATATATATATATATATATTTATATACACACATATATTATTGTGCATATATATATATATATATATATATATATATATATATATATATATATATATATATATATATATATATATATACTGTCAAACCTCGTATCAATCTTGAAATTTGAAGAAATTGGATGAATTTTAAACCAGCATCGATATTCTTTTTGAACTAAATTTATTGGTATGAGGATTACGCCCCCAGCCCCATCCATAGAGGAGGGCGGTGTTGTGAGAGGGAAACGCCCTCCATAGGCCAAGACCTGTGGAGGAGACGATGCCTCCTCATAGCTAGTGCCTTCCCCTATGGGGAGGTGTTGGCCTTAGACCCTGTATAAATAGTGAACTAACCAATACTTTGTAGATTTCATACTATGAATCATGCAATCGTTTCCATTCTTCTGTGTGCAGAAAATTATGTTTGTATTTAAATATTTTAGATGTGTATATATATAGACACACACACACACACACACATACTTAAACATATATACGAGCACCCAGTCTTTGATTTCTATGTAAACTTTTTTTCTTTCACAAGATTATTGCTAATTGTCATCAGAATTGCACATAAATTTATATGAGTAAATACATATTTAAATATAAGTATATTTACATGTGTATATACACGCACAGGTATATATATATAATCATATATATACATATACCTGGCATTAAAATTACTGTAATTTCCATAGAAAACATTACTTTTGGCATTGTTATTATACAAAAGGAAAACACAATAGATGTATAAGTAAATATGTACAATAAGTTCTTATATTTCAAGTTGAAACTTGGAAAACGTAGAATAAATTCATTCAATAAACTCAATTTTTTTTTTTAAATAACAAACTTGAATTTATATGCAAATCCGTATATTTACATTGTTTTTCTTTCCTAAAACTGTTATATTTTTGAACTTCGATGCATTGTAAGAACCATTATACATCCTTTCTGAACTTAGTGAAATACCCATAAGGTAATGATAAGAGCTGAATATGAACTTTATAGCAAATGTAGACTTTTGAAAACAGTCATAATTAGCGAATTTTCTGAAAAGAGTGGTTTTCTTTTTGTTGAAACTATTAAATTTATTGTGAGCAAAACTAATTTAGAATATAGAATTGAAACTGAATTTATTTTGCATTGTAAACAAATTTAGAATCATACAAGAAAACTTTATTTTGCTGAATGCATGCAAGAAAGCTATTTTGACAAGCTTTGTGAAAACCTAGGAAAATGATGGAATTTCTTTGAAATTAGAAATGTGTAAAAATTGAATGAGAAATTAGATGGAAAATGCATTATTTAAAGTATTTTGAGAAAATTTTGGGATAGGATGCCAAAGGTGGACCCATAGAGATGGTAGTTTTACCTTTTCTAAAACTATCATTTATTTTATTTTTGCTTGGCCAAGCACTTGCACCATTGAAATAGATGGAATTAAAAGCCTAGAACTAAATGAATATAGGTCTCTGCCACCTTCTGTTTACAAGAATTATGTGCTTCTCATGCTAGGAATGCATATAGGCTTTAAGCTTGCATTGACAGTTCCCTCCTGTGTTGTTGTTTCAGGTTGCTAGGCTCCTCATGCAGGGCTGGGGATTTCTTCGAGTTAGGAAGAAACCCAGGGAAGTATTGTACTTCATGGTTGGGTGGAAAAGTCACCTTAATCAAACTCTTGGCCCAACTTTCAAGAAGACCAGTGGTGTCATGGCGGTTGAGGTTCAAAGATTTAAATGTTATAAATGTATTCATGTATTATTTGGAATGGCTTGAAAAGCCCACTTGTAAATGTAATTTAATTTGTAATTCAGTATTGTAACATTGAAATACATGTGTTGGAAATAAAGATTTGATGTAACATTGGAATAGATGTACTGATTGAAAGTTAATGATGTTATTGAAAACTTGAGCAAATTTATGAAAACTTATTGATATGAAAATGGAAATCATATATGCATCATTGCAATGAACCTTGTTTTTAATTAAATTTATTTAATTTGCATACATGGAATGAGATTTATTTTGAATTTATCTTTTTAGCATTTATGGAAAGATCATGACATATGCAACTTTTGTTTATACCATACTTGGAATGTATCAAGTTTGGTAAATTGTGTGGTTAAATGAACATCAATTTTTGAGTGTTACATATATTCAAATTGTTCTCTCATGTTTTTTAAAGGTGTGAGTTCTTAGTGGAAGAATGATAATGATGATCTACTAACTATTTGACCTATTCTATTAGTTGCTTGTGCTCAACTATAGGGTTTCATTATGGATGGTGTTTATTGTTTACCTTGTTATCCTTATATTCCACCTTTGTGTACTAATGGTCATCCCATGGGGGTGTCTTGTACTCCCCATAGGGTCATCCCAAAATAATGGGTTCCAAACTTAGGAAATCCTAATTTATTTATTTTGTTTATTTTTCCTGAAATCACACATTTTTAGAAAAACTAATGATTTAAGCCTTGATGGATTCCATCTAAAAGGTTTTAATTGAAGAGGGTTAAATAAGACCCCCTTAGATCAACCCCCCTTGGATAGAACCCCTCTATCCTTAAATCATACCCACAATGGAGTCTCCTTACCACCTATCAAAATTCTAGCAAAAAACACTTTTTCTTTACAATTTGAAGGATTAAATAAATTCATTTAGAAATTATGTTTTGCAAGTATGTATCCCTTATTATAAGCTTTCAAAATAGTATAATTTTATTATTATATTTATATTTTATTTCTTTTGAATGTTATGTTTCACTAAACATCAAAGTATTTGTTTCACATACATGGAAAAAAAGTGAAAAAAATAATAAAAAATTTGCTTACACTAGGTATTAATGTTCTTGTTTTTGAAAAACAAACTAAATTAATTTTAATACATACAAAATGAGTTATGCATGATGAAATACACCTATTTCTGGAGACTATAATTACTTAGACTTAAAAAATTAATTAAAAAAACTATGCAACAAAATAATGAAAAAATATCTATGCACTAGATATTGATGTTAAAAATATATTTTAAAAATTATAATTTTATCATTTCAATAAATAAGTTATACATGATGAAAAAAATGTAACTTTTAAAAAATGTTGTTTACCATAAAAAATAAGTTAATTAGAGTAACATAAAAAAATCATAATTTATTTTTTAATTTTTTTAAAAATAGATATTTAGAATCTACATGTAAATCCTCACAAATGAATAGTTGTCATCATCTCCAAATTATTAATGGTTTTGTTGCTATAGGTTTCATAAAGTGAAATTTCGTAAAAAATTGCTAATATTAATGTCCTACTTTAGCCAAAAAGTGGGACATAGTATTGTAGGATGACCCCCTAATAGTGGGTTTTGGATGATAGTATCGCCTAGACTATCATTCATAGAAGGTGGAAATGTCCTTATTCTACCTCATCCATTTCTCATTCTTGAGACTTATTAGATAAGTCTATTTTATAGGGTCGGGACCCTTGTTCCCTGCTTCTTTTTGATTCTATGCTTCATTCAAAAGCATTGGTCTTTGTTTGGTCTTTCCTAATCTCACTTTTGGTGAGATTTGTCTTTCTTTCCTCGATGGTTGTTTTGTAATGGGTTCAAGCCCTTTCCCATTTTTCATAATCAAAACATTAAAATCATAGTTCCTAAATGGAGTTAAGACAACCACCAAAATAATTCTCCAAATCAAACAATCCCTCAAAAACCATAAAATATTTATTAACTTATGGAAACATCGAGAATATAATATTTATCAACTTATCATATGATATAATTACAAATACTCAATTGGTCATATATTGAGGGCCTTTAGAATTTATCCAAATTATGCCCCTTGATACCAATTTCACAATTTCATAAAACTCCTAGTATTTTCACATTTTCAAGACCTAACATCTATTTCTCTCTCTACCCCTCCCATGATCTCTCTCCTAAACTACCTCTCCCTCTTTACCTATCTTCCCCCCTTCTCTCCTCTCTACCTCTCCTTCCCTACCTCCATCTCTCTCTAATTCTCTCTATATCCCCTCTCCCTCCATCCCTCCAATCATACCTCTCTCTCTCCATCTATCCCTACCTTCATCCCTTGCTCCCTCCTTCCCTCTCTTTATCTATCCCTCTATCCCTCCCATCTTACCTCTCTCTCTCTCTAAATACCTCTCTCTCTACCTCTCCCTCCCTACCTTCGTTCCTCTCTACATCTCTCTATCTTCCCTCTCCCTCCATCCTTCCAACCCTACCTATCTCTCCACCAATCCCTCCCTTTATTCCTCCCTTCCACCTTTCATCTCTCTTCCTCTGTCTATCCCTCAAACCCTACCTCTCTCTCTCTCTCCCTCCCTCTCTATGTCTATCGATTTGTCTTTTTTTCTATCTATCTATCTATCTATCTATCTATCTATCTATCTATCTATCTATATCTATCTCTCTCTCTCTCTCTCTCTCTCTCTCTCTCTCTCTCTCTCTCTCTCTCTCTCTCCCTCATACCCTACCTCTCTTTATACCTCTCCCTCCTTACCTCCATCCTTCTATAATTCTCTCTATCTTCCATCTCCCTCTGTCCTTCCCATTCCAAAAAAGAACAAGGGAAGAAGAATGATATGTGATGTTTCTGAACAATGGTCAAGTATCTCCATGTCAATGCTGAAAGCTTACAAACTCCAAATAGGAATTCTAGGCCACACAACTAAAGATGTCAATCCAAACCCTCCTAGAGATGATGCAAAACACTCCAAAGATAGAAACCACCTCCTCTGAAGAAGCCTCCTTCAAATCATATCCAAAATTATCCACACTCATATCAAATTGCAAAGAGTGATCATGTAGAGGATGAAAAAGAGGGTTAGAGAACTAACTCACAACCATTTAAGAATAATTGTCTCCATCAAAAAGAAGATGTATGAAATCAACAGTGTCTCCCAAATTTGAAATGTGAGATTCAAAAAACAACCCACCGATGTTTGTCAAGTATGCATCCCAAGTAGCTAGAAGATAATGTAGATCCTGCTACACTAAATCACAAGAGGCCAAACCTGTGCCAATATGAACATCATCAAATGCAACAAAAGATGGAGGAGATGAAATACAAGGCTCAAGAATGAGATCAGATGTTTGAATACCTAAGTTCAAGAAGCCAAATGTCTCCTCTGAATCATGGTTCACACTAGAAGTGTGATCAATAACCTAAGGAATAATGTCACCATCAAAAGCAAAATCTACAAATTTATACAACCGAAATGAATGATCAAACATCATAGTAGCAATAATCTCTCTACTCTCCAAGTCGTGAATGATAACTGAATCAAGAGTAAATTCCACAGTCCTCCCATCTCTGCCATGTGTAATCTAATATATGGAAAGAAGATTGTTCATGAAATGAGGAACGTGCATGAAACTCCTAAAAAAAAATTTCACCAAAGATAATGGATCCCTTCCCAAGTACACTCATGTATGTATTGTTTCCCATAAAAATAAGAGACATAGCACAAGGCTCAAGCGAAGAGAATATAGACTACAAATATGCCATATGATGAGAAGCTCCCTAATCTAGAAGCCATCTCTTTGATCTTGGACCTAAAAAATCACAAAGACCATGCCCTTTCTTTCTTGATGTGGAAGTTAAATGAGCATGTCATTTTCCCTTAGTGGACTGTTTTGAAGATGAAGAAGAAGGTGGTGACTTAGAAATTCTAGAATGTAAATCAATACAATTATTTTTGAGAAGATGCTTCAACTCATTAAGATCCTTCTTGTAACAAGAATGTTCATCATGCCCAAGCTTCTTGCAATACAAAAAAATAGACTTCTTCTTAGATGATTTATCTGAGGAAGAGGATTTATTCTTTGATTTATTTTTCTTCTTATTAGTAGTATCTAATTCTTTCACCTAACTAGTGAACAATGCCTTAGATTTAGAAGACTTGATGAAACCCATCAAGATATGATTTTGTTGCTCATTTATCAACATCTTAGAAAATGATGCAAGTGATGGTGTAGTATATGCAGACCCCATAGTCAACCTATAAGTATGAAAGCTATAAACAAAAGCAACATAATCAGGACCAAGTTTGTTCAATGAATTATAGACCAATTGAATGCCCTTTTTATCAATACCACAAGCTTTGCATTGCTCCCTTAGATCATTAACCCTAGTGATGTAGTCTTGGATGTTACCAAAGTTCTTAGGATCAAGGCTCATTATCTCATTATCAAGTTGATAGCCTTTGAATTCATCTATATAACCATATAGTATTTTCAATGTGTCCCAAGCCTCATGATAATTCTTACATGATTCAATCTAGAACAAAAAATATTGAGAAACTATTTTATGAAGACATCCAAGAGCTTTGGTATGCTCAATCATCCATTTAATCTTTTTCTCATCATCAGTAAGTTTAGGTACCTTATTCTCAACATATAGAGAGTTACCTTCATTCATTAGTATAATCCATACATGTTGATTCCATGTTGAATAGTTATATGATGACAACAAAGGAACCTTATAATGATCCATGAAAAACGAAGAGAGCACTAGCAAACAAATTAAGATAATGTACCAAGAGACCCCCCCTATCCAATCAATCAATAATCCCCCAATATAAAAAATATGAGGCTGACCCTTTATGCATAATACAATTACAAATGCCTCTTGAAAACAACAACAAAGTGAACTTGAACTTAGTGCATGCAAAATGCCAAATTTGGCCATAAGCTCAAAGTAAAAAATTTATACAAGATGAGATAAATATGATTACACCACTGCAAATTAAACAAAAAATTATGCACTTTAAAAATCAACTCACTCAAAAATATTACTGTATGAGCAAGAACAAAGCCCCAAAATTTTTGATAATGAGAATGACTCAATAATGGCTCTGAAAATCTACAATTCTAGAAAACCCAAGGACCAAAATAAAAAACCAACTGTTTCACTATGCAAAGCATGAAATTTTTCCCCAAATGAAAAAAATGTGCTAAAAAAGGAGTTTGTATGACCAAGTTATGAGCCTCCAAAGTTTTCTTCCAAAATGAAAACTGCCAATGGAGAGGGGGTCCAAATGGAGCGACCTACTAATGGTCATTTGGACATCAAATTAAAGATAGTAAATACTAAGGTATGACTAAATGTCAAATTTAATACAATGTTAGATGATGGTTGTTTGACCATCAAATTTATCATAGTTTTTTTACGGTCATTTGGCCATCAAATTTAAGATAGTCTCGCGAAAAAAGATAATTTTTTTCTACACAAAAATATGAAGCATTATATATGAAAATGGATTTTTTGACCCTTCTAGATGCAATCATGAGGTCTGTTTCACCCTAATACACACCTTGCAAAAGCTCAAGCTCAAATCACTCTAAAATCTGAGAAGGGGTTTTACAATTCTGAAGCTCTAGGGTAAATGCAAGAAGATGAGTTCACTTCTAGTGAAAGTTTAGGACTTAGAAACAAATGAAAAATTGGGAAAAAAGAAATGTGACCATGTTATTTAGCAAACATGATCTCATTTTTCTTTGGGATGTTGACCCAGAAAGGGATCACGTTTCATAAAAAAATTTAAAAAATTATGCTTTTACGAAATGGGATCCCATTTTGAATTCAAGATCCTGTTTTTTAAAAGCATAAAAAAATAATTTTCTTATGAAACGAGGCCCCATTTTTTTAAATTTGAATTTTTGGTAGGGTTTGTGCTTTATTTTTTGGTTTAGGAAAAGGATTGGGGACCCAAACCTAAGCTTTGGACCAGGTTTGACCTACAACTTGAAGATCATATCAATGTCACAAGAAAAGAGTGACTTTGGACATATGTCTGAAGACCTTTTTGGAGAATTTTTTGATGAAATTAAAAATCATTATAGATGAGACTGTGTAGATTCTAGATATGTAATTTTTTTACAATTGGATTTTTTTAAAACTATTTTTCAAACATTTTTTTGATGAAATTGATCCATAAACTTGAAATATCGGGGTCTTTTAGTATTTTAATAACTTTTTATTAAAATATTTTTTTGAAAAATGAATTATACGTCAACATTCTTTAGAAAATTATTTTCAATTTGAAAAAAAAAATAAAAAATGATAAGTTTAGGTCATCTTATGTGTGACGTAAATGAGGATTTTTCAAAACAAAAAATATGGCCAACAAAAAGTTAACAAAAAAATATATTAAAAAAAAATTACAAAAACATATTGTCAACATTCTTCAATGTGTTACAAATATTTTCCCAAAAGGATTAAAAAATGTTCAATTATTTAGGTCAAAATATGGATGACGTACACATGCATGGTATGGTAAAAAAAAGTGACTTTTAAACAGTGGGTTTTAGGCATGTTTATTGAAAATCAATTTGTATCATCTGGGAATTAAAATAGATTACATATTTGGAAACTAGACTCTAAGTACTACATTTTATGATTAGTCACTTTTTAAAGATTTCATCTTTGAGTGCTTCAAATTTTAAGGTTAAATGTGACAAAATCTAAAAATCAAGGAAAACACTTCCACTTTTGGGCCAAAAAGTAGACTCAACTTCTTGCACACACCCTCTAATACCATGTAAGAGTTGAGATATATCTCATAGAACATGTTAGAGTCACTCAAGGACTGAAGCCTCCAAGATCATTTGCAAAAGCCAACAACAACCTTCCACAAGAAGAAAAGGAAAGAACATTAAATTACAACAATGGATGCAAGATGTGGCCAATATGCAATAGTCAAGATTACAATGATGTATTGGACTTAGACAATTGAATTGAGATTGATAAAATGTATATATGAAGCCTTGATTATATAGGCAAGGGTGATGATGTACCTACATTAAATGATTGTGTCATAATTACTAACAAGAGTCAAAATTAAATAACCTAATCTGACATAAGCATTAAATCAAATCCAACTAGATAAGATAAGTAACAATTAATTCTTAACTAGAAAGATTCATCCTAATTAATTCTAACTAGAAAGATACCATGATCCTTGGACCTAAGTGAACCTAACAATATAAATAGCACCTAGATAGACTAGATAGGAAAAATACCTATTTACATCAACATTTATCATACCTTAGGGATTTGTTACTAACAATTTAGATCACCAACATATTTAAAGAATTCTCTTTGGATCAAAAAAATTCTTTTCTCCTCATCAAGCTCTATTAACTGAATATGTTCTACAAATCTTTTCCTCATAACCTTCTTCAAGCATGAAACATGGGAAATATGATGTATTTTTAAGAAATTGTAATTTAAATGTTACATTGCCAATATTTTACAACACCTTATAAAGAACATAGTACTTGAGTGCAAGGTTGTTATAATTTTTCTATTATTTTAGAGAAATTTGATTATATGGCTATAACCACACAAAAATCTAATATCCCTAATATCACTTCAAATTTCCTTTCACTATAGTGCTACTTATCATATTCCTTTAGTATATTTTGTGTCATTGTAGGTTCTCACAATGAAGAGTTGATTGATTCATGGTTGGTACCAGTAATGAAAAAAATGGAGACATTTTGGAAGAAGTATGAAAATAATTATTACACCACCATTTTCTAGCTCAGTAATTATTGCACACATCAAATCATTTTCTCTAAAGAAAAACATTGGATGTACCATTCAAATCATTTTTTGGTGTTGAAATATGAAAATAATTCAACCTAAAAATTACATGTAAATATAGGATCATGATCACTTACTATAAATTTTGGAGTCATGTTTAGTTTTTGTATAGTATCCATAAATGCTTTTTTTATAATTTTCTTGCTATCATTCAATGTGTCAAAGCAAAAGAATATGTATATTTGTGATATGATCCACAACAACATTTATAATTATAAAAATCAGTGATGAAATCCCTAGATACCTTCCCCAATTTTGACTTGGGATATATTAGGGGCACAAAATATATGGATTCTTAATCATCTCCCCTTTATTTTGTTGAAATACCATGAATTCTAATATAAACTATTAAAAATTCACTATTATCCCCTCCCAAAATAAATGTTTCTTGACTATA
Organism: Sequoia sempervirens; assembly: GCA_007258455.2. NCBI lineage: Eukaryota > Viridiplantae > Streptophyta > Pinopsida > Cupressales > Cupressaceae > Sequoia > Sequoia sempervirens. Next base: position 89,396 of record VDFB02000454.1, on the reverse strand, counting down.
TGATAAGTTTTGAATAACCAAAAGTGTTCATGTAATAGAGAATCATGTATTTCTTCCAAAAACATAAACCTAAGGGTTGCATTCCTACATAGGTGCAACACATCATTATACCAAAAAATATTTCCTTTCCATATGAATTTATCTAATCTACACTTGAATCTTGTTGGATTTTCTCAATGAGAGTTTCAGTATATATCCTTCTCCTACCCTCCTCTTTCTTTGTCTACCCAATAAAATTGTAATATGTAAATGGCATAAAATAGGGACTCTATGGGTTCATCCATCCTCAATAAAACTTCAAAGAAAATATTCTCCTTTTTTTATTTTGTATGATATCAAAGCATATCATAATATCTTTGTAGCACACTTTTGCTGTTGTTCATAATGTAACCTCTATTAGAATAAATATTTGAGACTATAATGATCTATCTTTACCTTAAAGTATTTTCCCATTCAGTAATGTCTCCAATAGTTGATTGAATTCAAGATATCCAACATTTACTTCTTATAAAATGGCTTCAAAAAAATTCTTACCTTTGAGTTAGAAATTCAAAACCTTTATGGGTCTCCCTTCTTTCATGAGTAGTACAAATATTTCATCACCTAAATAATCAATTACATAATGAATTAGAAAAATATGGCGTAGTTAGGATTGGATTTAAATGCACACATGGCTTCCTTTATCTTCTAAAATATTTTTATAGTTATGATATTCCTATAGAAGTAATAATTCATCAAAAAGGATATGAGAGATGATGTGACTCTAACATGATTATTTAAAAATCAACTAAAAAAACCCTATAAACTTGAAGAAACTTTATAGATTCTTGAGGGTCCTAAGTATTTCTAGTCTACAATGTCCCTAATATTATGAGGGTCCATCTTAACTTCCTCAAGTGATACAATTTGACCTAGGTAGTTTTCTTATTTCACTCCAAACACATACTTATATGACCTAACATATAGATGATGCTACTAAATAATGTCCAATACTTGATTTACATGTTGCAAGTGTTCCTCCCAAGTTTTACTATAGACTAAGATGTCATAAAAAAGACCAAAAATAATTAAAAATAATGGATTGAAGATAGATTCAATCAAGCTTTGAAATGTTAATGGTGCATTCGTGAGATCAAAGGGTGTTACAAATTTTTTATAGTGGTCCTCCTCTCTAATTTGGATTTGATGATAACATGAATAAAGAATAATTTTTATAAAATAATCATACCACTAAACTCGTCTAACAAATAATAAATTAGTAGAATAAGATATTTATCTTTTAATGCATATTTTTTGAGCTCTCTATAATTAGGAAACATCCTTCAAGTGTCATCCTTCATGCACACCATTTCCATCAAAAAATATTAAGCACTTTGATTATAATTAATAGCACTAGCCTCTAACATCTCCTAAACTATCTTCTCAATCTCACATTGTTGTACATATGGATACCTATAGGGAATGATTTTAGGTGGTTGCCTACTTATTATTAGTTGAATGACATAATCATGATGTCCTTTATGATGCTAGCCTTTTGAAATTTCTAAAAAACTATTGAGTTCTTACCTATAGCTACTTGTAGATCTAATATTAGAGAATCCTTCGAGCGATATTCTTATAATGAAATTAATTGGGTCATAAATGCATTTTCTCTATTCATAAGCATCTTTTACATTTGGTGAGAGCTTACCAGTGCTAATAGATTCATTGTAAACAACCATCCTAGTTATAATGTCCTTCCCTCTAAGAGAAAGTGCATGAATAAATAATGCAAGTTCATCTCAATTATTTCCAAAATAGTAATCCACTATATAAATAAAAAATAATAGCAAATGTGTAGATGGAGATAGAAGAAATTGGAAAACCAATATGACATTATACCATGGATAACTTAAAGATTTAACATTTCCTCAAATAACTAATAGTAACCCCATAATAGTTATGCTATGGGCATGAAGCAAAGCGAGGGAGTGAGTTTGAAATCCTCTAATGGCGATGGTGAGGATGATGGAAAATCATATGGCAATGTAGATAGTTATTTTTTGTTGCTTGTTTATTTTGTGGTTGCACAACTTGGGTGGATGGCATCAGGAACTGGTGGAGGGGACCATTTTGTTGGCTATGTGAGTGCTCTAGGTTCCCTCTCATGCCATTGCTTGGGTCTGAGTAGTGGAAGAACGGTTGTGTTGAATGGTGCAACTTTGGTGTTCATTATTTTTTTATTTCTTAGTCTCTTGGGGGGGGGCGGGCTACTATTTCTGCAGTTGATGTCTTGGCTCTATCTTCTAAGTTTTCTCACTCAAAATTTCTCTTTGTGGAAAATATCTTATTTTTATGTTCCATCTCAAGAATGGAGATTGGTAGTTACAAGAGCAAAGAAGGTAGTTTGTTTTCTAATGGAGTCATTGGTGAAGGTGTTGCCTATTCTAAGGATGTGGATGGGGTTATCCATTTGGTTGGATTTGTTGAGATGTTTTTGTGTCTTGTTGTGTCATGGATGTAATGATCTTCGCTAGTTTCTAGGGAGGATCTATGGTTTTTCCTATGGAGGAGGCATTCTACTTATGTTGCATTTATTATTGTTGGAGTGGTGTTCTGGATTTATAGAGAAGGGGGGTTCTCTACTCACAAGTCTCTTTATTCTCAAGAGAGTCCCAAGGAACAAACTACCTTAAACTTCCTCAAACTAAAAGGTGAGAATTCTAGAATAAAGAATGAGTAAGTCACCAAGGTCTTCTAGAAAAATTGATGATTTCTCAGCCAAAGGATGACAATGTGGAACAAGAACAATAGCATTGTGTACTAGACCCAAAGGCACGCTAACATCTTGTATAGACCAAAAATGAGAATATCATAAAAAATAGCAAAACGACTACTAACAATTTGATTACTAAGAACTTCTAGCAAGAAAGTAACAAAAAGTAATAGAAATGAAATAAAGTAAAGTAAATGATAAGACTACAGATGATAAAGAAAGTGCTCACAACTGCATCATAGAAAATTGGACCCTCTTGAGAAAAGAGACAATTTCACGTGTAATTTGACCCACTTTTGAGTCCCTTTGCATCATTTATCTATTAAAACAACATTTATAGGCCCCTATAACCCATAATTTTTGATCTAGAGGCTTGTTTTACCTGAGAAATCACCTAAAACCTGACAAACAACACATCATTCTTTTATACCCCAAAAACCCACCTTCAAAATTTAGTAGTGGGATCCATTTTCCACCTCGGGCGAATGAGTTCCCTTTGGTGGGACACATTTTCCAAGGGTGGCGAATGAATCCCCTTTGAGGGAAAGTTTAATTTTGAGCGGGAATTTGATTAATTTAATTTAAATTTATGGTGAATGTTGGCCTCTTAGGTCTAAATAATGGGAAAATTAGGTGTTGTTTCTTATAAATACTCATTTTAAGTCATTTTACACATCTTTTAGCCATTTTTCAAAAGAAATTTCTAAAGTCAAGTCTTCTACCACAAGTCTCATTAGCAAAAGTTGAAGTTTTAGGGAAGCAAACTAGGGTTTTTGTAGGTCTTGAAGCTCACTCTTTTTTTTAAGATTCAACATTGTAAAGGGTTGTTGATGGATTCCTATGGTGAATCATGAAGAAATATAGGTTGAGGAGGTGCAACTAGCCATCAAATCACACCTAAGGACTTGGTTTCATATTGATTCCATCTTCCATTTTCTCTCTATCTTTAGATTAAGGTTTGCATTTTGTTTGTTTGTCATTTGTATGTCATTTCATTTTCATTTTTCATATATTGTAAGGTTTCTAGGGTTGAGATATTGCATCATACAAATAATCCTTACATTGCTTATTCTAGAACAATAGAATAGGGCTTTTGTCATACTTTAGAATTTCCTAGTCTTTAACACATATAAGACTATTCAAGGTTTAATTACCCAACTAGGGGTTTGACCAAGGAAATCCCCCCATTAGACAAACAATTTTAAGCTATTTTACAGGAATTTTCTGAGATCCTGAGTTGGGATTCCATCAGAAATTGCTATATAGGTTTCAAGGTACAAAACAAATATTTGAAGTTGCAAAAATTTAAAAGTGGACTGATTCGCCATGCATGTTGAATGATTCCCTCCTAAGGTGCAGATTTGAGTCAGATGTAGATCTCGGTTCCTAGTTGATAGAAAAAAAAATTTGTGCAGAAAAACCCAGAACTGGGACTAATTCACCCAGGGTGGTGAATGAGTCCCAGTCAGCTCAAAATCATACATTACCAATTTTTGAATTTTTTTTCCAATCTTCTTCAGTTTACTAGTTGTACACATTCTGAAAAACAACCTCCTATTTGATTTAGTTTACATTTTTTGTTCATCCTTTTTAGCCTTTTGCAAACAACATTTTGTTTTCAAACATAGTATATATCCTAGATTTTGCATTCAAACTTAGTCATATAGATCACTTGATTGCATTCAATTCATTTCATTTAGTTCATGTAACATCACACATAACATAATTTGAATGAACCCTTTTGCATTTTTGGCCCTACCTCTCTCCTTTTAGGTGAAAAACCCTAGAAGAGCTAGAGAAATGCATTGGTGCCAAAAATCTACTGTTCATTTTGGTGAACCTACATATTGGACATAATATCATTTTGATTTACTCTTGTGTTTTCATCTTAGGGATTAATTACTTCATCATTTTTCATTGTGTTGCATCTTAGGACTTTAAAACATTGCATTATTCAAAGCATTATTTAGAATTTTTTATTTGCATTTCATTAAATCCTTCCAACATTTTTCATTTGTATTTTTGATCCAGGAGGATCTCCTGAACCTGAAAATTGGAGTGTTCCCATTTCTCCCAAAAGCAGTGCCATGGCGTAGAGCTCAGAATATTGAATCCGACACAACTTGAATGGGCGAAAAAGGAGTCTGTTTGCTCAAGTTACGCACAGTCAAAGTTGGGTCAACCCTTGGACCAGGAGGCAGTCAGAAGGTGAAAAGTTGATGGACTCAAAATTTGTTAGAAGTGATGTTACTTTGAAGGGCTCGACGACACGAACCCAACGATGTTCATTTCATCAAAATTTGAGTTCGTATGTGTGAGATATCACCGGTCAAACTTTGGTCAAAGGTAGGTCAACTCAGCTACTAGGGACGAGAAAAAGGATGAAATTTTATCATCATCCAAAATGATCAAATTCAGCATCATTACGAAGGTCTCATCATCACGATTCCAACGGTGTTCGTTTTGCGCAAATCGGAGCTCGTATGGATGAGATATAGCTAGTCAAAATCTTAGTTGACCAAGGTACCATGTGGTACGGTTGCTGACGTCAGCATGACGTCATCATGCTGACTTGTTAGAGGAGTCATTATGCAGATTTTGAGCTTGACCAATCAGATGCTAACACATGTCAGTTCGTACAAGTGACGTGGCATGGTGACATGGCTGATGATGTCATCATGGTCAGCGAATTGGGCGATGACACATGTCCTTCTGATGACGTGGCATCTAAGTGGTAGGTTGACGTGGATGTTGACTTGGATTTTCTTGTGAACGGCTTCCTGACACGTGGCAACTCCGAAGCAAGACACCTGGCCTCGGCTTCTTCCTTCGTCGAATTTGAATTTGTTTTGCTAGTTAAAAAAACAAAAAAACCAGTTAAAGGGTTTGAACCCCACACCTCCACAGGTCAAGCCAACAAGCTGGCTGTTGCACCATGCACAGAGTCTTCAATATTGTACAAGCGAATGTTTCTTTTGTTATTTGTTTGTTTTTAAACGGTTTTTGAAAATAACTGCATGGGTTTGGAACCTGTGACCTCTCGCCGACCAAAGAGGAAGTGGCCATTACATGATTGTTGCCAGTTAGTGTATATGTGGCATGGGTGGTATATAACTATTAGGCCTGAGGTATAACCAAATAACCTTAAATGGTTATTTTGTTAGGAATTAAACAAAATAAACAAAACCCATTAAAACTCCAAAAGCCTCGAATGTATGAAGACAAAGGGCTTAAAAACAAGTTTAATTGTTTTGAGAGGGGTGTTATTGTTTTTATTTGTAAATGGGGAAATTGGTTTTTATTTTTCCATAAAGGGGAAAAAGGAAAAATTAGGTGGTTTTAACCAAATAGGCCCAACTTCAAGTATAAAAGGGAGACTAGGAGAGTCTTCCTCACTCACTCATCCAACTCAATTCAACTCAATCATCACATTTGGAGTTGATCACTCTCCATACCATTCTCTTAGTCTTTGAGAGGGTTTTTGTGAGAATTTTTAGAGGGAATTAGGAGAATATTTGAGTTGTGATGGAATGATGTTCTAATCTTGTAGTAGATCCTTTAGGCAGAGTCAGTTTCCTTACTCTTTATTAATCATCCCTAGCCTTGGGAGCTTTTGAGAGGGGTGTGAGTGAGAGACTTTTTGTATGACTTTGTGGATGAGCTATAGATATTGTAAAGTAGTGTTGCAAGAGGCTCTAGTGGAGATTGTACTGCCATTTCTAAACATTTCAATAGTTTGGTCACTCGATTGAGCTCGACCTAGAGACGTAGTCCACTTGGACGAACTTCATAATCAAATTGGTGTCTTCTTCTTTACTCTCTCTTGGTTCTATGATTTGAATTCTCTCTATTTAATGTTCCTGCTACTCCATTGTTGATGTCTTTATGCCTTTGTTCATAATCACTTAAGCAACGTTTTTCATAGATCCCTTCCGCTTTACAAATCAAGTGGTATCAGAGCCTTGTTTGGCTAGTTTTGCAGGAGTGATTGTGAGTCATTTTGCTATTGGTGTACATTTGGAGTTTGGAGCAAAGATGGCATCAAAGAAGGGTGAATCTTCAAGGCTGACATTGACCCCATCCATGGTGGATAATTTCATGTCAATGAAAGGCATGGTTGAAGAACTCTATCGAGACCATCGAGAGAAGGTTGATAGGATGCAATAGATGGAAGAAGCCAATCGATGCCTATAGACAGAGAATGCAGAACTTCAGCGGTTGTTGGAGGATTCCAACATGGAGAAGGAAAGACTACAAGTGTTGTTGCAGGACATCTTAGAGGAGTAGAACAGGAGAAGTCCTCCTGTATTAGGGAGTGCACACATTTCTAGTTTTTGTTTGCATTCTGAGGATACACCATCCTCATACTCCCTGCTCACCCTGCCAGATAGTACGGGAGCTTCTTTAGCGATGAGGCTTATGGTTAGATTTTCTTGTGGCCATGATTGGGCTAACTCTCCTGGTGTAATAGAGTATGCTTACTATCGACAGATGGAGTACCTTCAGACTCTCAATCTGCCTGATAGTGACAGTAATTATCTCGAAGCCTCTTCTTCCATCAAACAAAAGAAGTTAGCAAATGATGAGCAAGGCTCTTTTGCACACTTCGAGAAGCACGCAAGAGGCATAGGATCAAAGCTACTCAGGAAGATGGGCTTCAGAGGGAAAGGCTTTGGTATTTCTAAGCAAGGCATCACCAATCCAATCGAGGTGAAGAAGCGACCAGGGTACCAATGATTAGGATTTAGAGGAGGAGATGGACAATCCTCTAGAGCTTGGAACTTCTGCAACCACTGTGGTATCAGTGGACATTGGGAGGCAAAGTGTTGGAAGCTACATCCAAAGCTTCATCATCGATCAAGGTCTATTGAGAGACCCAACCACCAAAAAGTTGAGGAGATGAAAGAAGAACTGGCAGTAGCTACCACTTTTGAGGTAGTCCCAAGAGAAATTCAACCACAACCTGAGCAACCTATGAAAGAGAGTTCCTTTGAACAGTTTTTTAGGAGCTGGGAACAACGCTCAACAAACTAGTATATCAATTTGTGTGTTTATTACATCTTTTGTAGTGTGATGAGTATGTTGATAAGCTAGTCTTGTTTTGTGAGTATTAAAACTCTGAATCAAATTGTTTGTAATAATTTTTATGAAGTTGTAATTCTCTAGAGGTTGAGATTTTGTAAGGCTCTTGAAGCCACATCTCTTGTAATCTAGAAAGGAGAATACTGTGTAACTTCTCATTGTAGGGTTTTTAAGGACTTGTACCTACAGTTTTTAAGTGCGAAGCTTCAGTTGAAGAACACTTCCCAGCTTAAGAGTTTCTGAGAATGGTCAATAGTGACCTTGCATGTTCTTAGTTTAAAGACTCGGTTGAGGCCATTTTGAGGATACGTGTAAACTCAGTTGAAGTTCTTGAAAGATTTTATTGATGACCTTGTTGTTTCAGATGAACATGACTTGAGCTATATGGTGGAGCCTTGAATCAGCCATTCCAAAGTACAAAAGTGAAGGAATATTTCAAGTTGAGGCACAAATACCATGCTCCAGTAGTTGGAGGAGCAACAAAAGCATGCCAGAAAGAATGGTGAGAGATGCAGAATGTGAATACCCCATGTGAAGCACTAAGAGACAGGTTTACCATACTCAATTTTTCTTCTTGCTTTGGGTATGTTAAGTTCCATTTTAACCTGCATTGTGATGAGCTATAAAGTCCTACATTGCCGAAATGTAAGACCCCTATAGAGGGCAGATGTGGCAATTAGGAAGCTCTTGTTGATAGTACATTGCTGAAGTGTAAGACCTCAATAGGCAGATGTGGCAGTGTCTATGTTCTACTGATTCAGATCATGGCGAGTGGCAAGATGCAAAATGGAAGATGTTTTTGAAGGAACTATAAACTTTTGGAGGACCAAAAGTTCTTCAGTGGGGAGGCTTGGTCCAGGAGGATCTCCTGAACCTAAAAATTAGAGTGTTCCCATTTCTCCCATAAGTAGTGCCATGGTGTAGAGCTCAGAATACTAAATCTGATGCAACTTAAACGGGCAAAAAAGGAGTCAGTTTGCTCAAGTTACGCGTAGTCAAAGTTGGGTCAACCCTTGGACCAGGAGGTAGTCAAAAGGTGAAAATTTTAAGGACTCAGAATTTGTCAGAAGTGATGTCACTTTGAAGGGCTCGACGACACAAACCCAATGATGTTCATTTCATTGAAATTTGAGTCTGTATGTGTGAGATATCGTCGGTCAAACTTTGGTCAAAGGTTGGTCAACTCAGCTACTAGGGACAAGAAAAAGGATGAAATTTTGTCATCATCCAAAATGATCAAAGTCAGCATCATTGTGAAGGTCTCATCATCACAATTCCAACAGTGTTCGTTTTGCGCAAATCAGAGCTCGTATGCACGAGATATAGCCAGTCAAAGTCTCAGTTGACCAAGGTACCATGTGGTACATTTGCTGATGTCAGCATGATGTCATCATGCTGACTTGTCAGAGGAGTCATTATACGTATTTTGAACTTGACCAATTAGATGCTGACACGTGTCAGTCCATACAAGTGACGTTGCATGGTGACATGGTTGATGACATCATCATGGTCAGCGAATTGGGCGATGACACATGTCCTTCTGATGATGTGGCATCTAAGTGGTAGGTTGATGTGGATGTTGACTTGTATTTTCTAGTGAATGGCTTCTTGACACGTGGCAACTCCGAAGCAAGACACCTGGCCTCAGCTTCTTCCTCCGTCGATTTTGAATTTGTTTTGCTAGTTAAAAAAACAAAAAAAATAGTTAAAGGGTTTGAACCCCGCACCTCCACGGGGCAAGCCAATGACTAGGCCATTGCACCACGCATAGAGTCTTCAATATTGTACAAGCAGATGTTTCTTTTGTTATTTGTTTGTTGTTAAACAATTTTTGAAAATAATTACATCGGTTTGGAACCCGTGACCTCTCACCGACCAAAGAGGAAGTGGTCATTACACGATTGTTGTTGGTTAGTGTATATGTGGCATGGGTGGTATATAACTATTAGGCCCGAGGTTTAACCAAATAACCTTAAATGCTTATTTTGTTAGGAATTAAACAAAATAAACAAAACCCATTAAAACTCCAAAAGCCTCGAATGTATGAAGACAAAGGGCTTAAAAACAAGTTTAATTGTTTTGAGAGGGGTGTTATTGTTTTTATTTGTAAATGGGGAAATTGGTTTTTATTTTTCCATAAAGGGGAAAAAGGCCAAATCAGGTGGTTTTAACCAAATAGGCCCAACTTCAAGTATAAAAGGGAGACTAGGAGAGTCTTCCTCACTCACTCATCCAACTCAATTCAACTCAATCATCACATTTGGAGTTGATCACTCTCCATCCCATTCTCTTAGTCTTTGAGAGAGTTTTTGTGAGAATTTTTAGAGGGAATTAGGAGAATATTTGAGTTGTGATGGAATGATTTTCTAATCTTGTAGTAGATCCTTTAGGTAGAGTCAGTTTCCTTACTCTTTATTAATCATCCCTAGCCTTGAGAGCTTTTGAGAGGGGTGTGAGTGAGAGACTTTTTGTATGACTTTGTGGATGAGCTACGAATATTGTAAAGTAGTGTTGCAAGAGGCTCCAGTGGAGATTGTACTGCCATTTCTAAACATTTCAATAGTTTTCTCACTCAATTGAGCTCGATCCGGAGACGTAGTCCACTTGGACGAACTCCGTAATCAAATTGGTGTCTTCTTCTTTACTCTCTCTTGGTTCTATGATTTGAATTCTCTCTATTTAATGTTCCTGCTACTCCATTGTTGATGTCTTTACACCTTTGTTCATAATCACTTAAGCAACATTTTTCATAGATCCCTTCCGCTTTACAGATCAATTTTGTCTAAGTTGCATTGTACAAACCTGAAAATTACTAGAAAAGAAGAAAAAATAGAAAAAACTTAAAAAAATTCATCCCCTAGGACTCATTTGCTAGCTTTGGTGAATCAGTCCCACTACAATTTTTGATTGAGCATTTATAGATTTTAGTTCCTTGCATTGCATCTTTTTGTTTTTTGTAATTACCTTTCTGTTATAGTTTAGTTTTTTTTGTTTCTTAGCATAAATTTTATTTCTTCTCATGGCATTCATGGATAGTTTTAGATATTTCAAAATTTCCTTTTCCATACTCGTTCCTAGTTCTTTTAGATCACATTCATCGACACATAAAGACAAAAAAACTGAAACATCAAACCATCCCTTCAAACAAATGATTCAAATTAGAAAGAACATCTCATCTAAGCCTCTTAGTAGTGATGATGTTGACAAGTTAGATGAAGTTCTTCAGGACTTCCTCTCACTCACTTCATCCTCTAATGCTTGCAATGAGACTCCTAAACCCCTTAATGATAGAGTCTCCCTCAAACATTTTGCTTTTGATGACTTTGATTTGTTAGATGAAGCCCTCCAATACTTCATCTTGCCTAAGTCATCCACTAAGGCTTACTGTTATGATTTACCCCTCAAACCTTTTTGTAGTGATGATTTTCACTTGATAGATGAGTCTCTTCAGGACTACATCTCATCCAAATCATTTGATTTGGTTTGTTGTAAGGAATCTAAAACTAAGGATGTTAAAGTAATTCAACCTCAACTTTTTATTTATCCACCCTCACATAAACTTCATCCCTCTAACCAACCTCAGTACACCCTTTATCCCCCTAAAACCCATGTGTTGCAACAATCTAGTAATGATACTATTGCTCATACATATAACACCCAAAAAAATCCACAACTACCACAACCAACCCCACCCTCTTTACCCTTACCTAATCCATCTAGTGCTCCTTGCTATAGCCCACACACAAAGGAGTATGATCTTGTTGAACAATTAAAGAATACTCTTGCCAAGATTTCCCTTTGGGATTTGCTTCAAAATTCACCAAATTGTCACAACATTCTTCAAACAACCTTAAAAAAAATTGTAGTTCCTCCTAGTACCACTCCAAATGATGTGGAAACTCTCATCCAAAAAATGAATCTTGACATTAATTTCCATCAACATGAGCTCCCTCCTTTAGAGTTGCGTAAACAAAATGATGCCTTATGATAATTGCTTAATTCAATCGCATAGGTATCAAACAAACTCTCATGGATAATGGTTTTTCCCTTAATGTGTGTAGCATGACTCTCCTTGATCAATTAGATTTTGAAAAGTCACAAATAATACCTGATTCCGCCTCCAGTCAAGTATTTGACAACACAACAAAGCAACTGCTTGGGATAATTACTTTACCTATTACAGTTGGGGTGGCTACTTTGCAAACTCCTATCCATGTCATGCCTTATGATCTTGTGTATAATCTTATTATAGGTCGACCATGGATTCATGAGATGAATGCAGTGCCTTCGACCCTTCATCACATCATGAAATACGTCTCTAAAAATCATATTTATCAAGTTGAAATAGACCCTGAGCCTGAAAGTTGCTTGCGGCTTGAAAAAGGAGTTACCAGTCCTCTAAACAAATTAATTCCAACATCTAACATCGATCCTTGCATGTTCTTAGTTTAAGAACACTTCCCAGCTTAAGAGTTTCTGAGAATGGTCAATAGTGACCTTGCATGTTCTTAGTTTAAAGACTCGGTTGAGGCCATTTTGAGGATACGTGTAAACTCAGTTGAAGTTCTTGAAAGATTTTATTGATGACCTTGTTGTTTCAGATGAACATGACTTGAGCTATATGGTGGAGCCTTGAATCAGCCATTCCAAAGTACAAAAGTGAAGGAATATTTCAAGTTGAGGCACAAATACCATGCTCCAGTAGTTGGAGGAGCAACAAAAGCATGCCAGAAAGAATGGTGAGAGATGCAGAATGTGAATACCCCATGTGAAGCACTAAGAGACAGGTTTACCATACTCAATTTTTCTTCTTGCTTTGGGTATGTTAAGTTCCATTTTAACCTGCATTGTGATGAGCTATAAAGTCCTACATTGCCGAAATGTAAGACCCCTATAGAGGGCAGATGTGGCAATTAGGAAGCTCTTGTTGATAGTACATTGCTGAAGTGTAAGACCTCAATAGGCAGATGTGGCAGTGTCTATGTTCTACTGATTCAGATCATGGCGAGTGGCAAGATGCAAAATGGAAGATGTTTTTGAAGGAACTATAAACTTTTGGAGGACCAAAAGTTCTTCAGTGGGGAGGCTTGGTCCAGGAGGATCTCCTGAACCTAAAAATTAGAGTGTTCCCATTTCTCCCATAAGTAGTGCCATGGTGTAGAGCTCAGAATACTAAATCTGATGCAACTTAAACGGGCAAAAAAGGAGTCAGTTTGCTCAAGTTACGCGTAGTCAAAGTTGGGTCAACCCTTGGACCAGGAGGTAGTCAAAAGGTGAAAATTTTAAGGACTCAGAATTTGTCAGAAGTGATGTCACTTTGAAGGGCTCGACGACACAAACCCAATGATGTCCATTTCATTGAAATTTGAGTCTGTATGTGTGAGATATCGTCGGTCAAACTTTGGTCAAAGGTTGGTCAACTCAGCTACTAGGGACAAGAAAAAGGATGAAATTTTGTCATCATCCAAAATGATCAAAGTCAGCATCATTGTGAAGGTCTCATCATCACAATTCCAACAGTGTTCGTTTTGCGCAAATCAGAGCTCGTATGCACGAGATATAGCCAGTCAAAGTCTCAGTTGACCAAGGTACCATGTGGTACATTTGCTGATGTCAGCATGATGTCATCATGCTGACTTGTCAGAGGAGTCATTATACGTATTTTGAACTTGACCAATTAGATGCTGACACGTGTCAGTCCATACAAGTGACGTTGCATGGTGACATGGTTGATGACATCATCATGGTCAGCGAATTGGGCGATGACACATGTCCTTCTGATGATGTGGCATCTAAGTGGTAGGTTGATGTGGATGTTGACTTGTATTTTCTAGTGAATGGCTTCTTGACACGTGGCAACTCCGAAGCAAGACACCTGGCCTCAGCTTCTTCCTCCGTCGATTTTGAATTTGTTTTGCTAGTTAAAAAAACAAAAAAAATAGTTAAAGGGTTTGAACCCCGCACCTCCACGGGGCAAGCCAATGACTAGGCCATTGCACCACGCATAGAGTCTTCAATATTGTACAAGCAGATGTTTCTTTTGTTATTTGTTTGTTGTTAAACAATTTTTGAAAATAATTACATCGGTTTGGAACCCGTGACCTCTCACCGACCAAAGAGGAAGTGGTCATTACACGATTGTTGTTGGTTAGTGTATATGTGGCATGGGTGGTATATAACTATTAGGCCCGAGGTTTAACCAAATAACCTTAAATGCTTATTTTGTTAGGAATTAAACAAAATAAACAAAACCCATTAAAACTCCAAAAGCCTCGAATGTATGAAGACAAAGGGCTTAAAAACAAGTTTAATTGTTTTGAGAGGGGTGTTATTGTTTTTATTTGTAAATGGGGAAATTGGTTTTTATTTTTCCATAAAGGGGAAAAAGGCCAAATCAGGTGGTTTTAACCAAATAGGCCCAACTTCAAGTATAAAAGGGAGACTAGGAGAGTCTTCCTCACTCACTCATCCAACTCAATTCAACTCAATCATCACATTTGGAGTTGATCACTCTCCATCCCATTCTCTTAGTCTTTGAGAGAGTTTTTGTGAGAATTTTTAGAGGGAATTAGGAGAATATTTGAGTTGTGATGGAATGATTTTCTAATCTTGTAGTAGATCCTTTAGGTAGAGTCAGTTTCCTTACTCTTTATTAATCATCCCTAGCCTTGAGAGCTTTTGAGAGGGGTGTGAGTGAGAGACTTTTTGTATGACTTTGTGGATGAGCTACGAATATTGTAAAGTAGTGTTGCAAGAGGCTCCAGTGGAGATTGTACTGCCATTTCTAAACATTTCAATAGTTTTCTCACTCAATTGAGCTCGATCCGGAGACGTAGTCCACTTGGACGAACTCCGTAATCAAATTGGTGTCTTCTTCTTTACTCTCTCTTGGTTCTATGATTTGAATTCTCTCTATTTAATGTTCCTGCTACTCCATTGTTGATGTCTTTACACCTTTGTTCATAATCACTTAAGCAACATTTTTCATAGATCCCTTCCGCTTTACAGATCAATTTTGTCTAAGTTGCATTGTACAAACCTGAAAATTACTAGAAAAGAAGAAAAAATAGAAAAAACTTAAAAAAATTCATCCCCTAGGACTCATTTGCTAGCTTTGGTGAATCAGTCCCACTACAATTTTTGATTGAGCATTTATAGATTTTAGTTCCTTGCATTGCATCTTTTTGTTTTTTGTAATTACCTTTCTGTTATAGTTTAGTTTTTTTTGTTTCTTAGCATAAATTTTATTTCTTCTCATGGCATTCATGGATAGTTTTAGATATTTCAAAATTTCCTTTTCCATACTCGTTCCTAGTTCTTTTAGATCACATTCATCGACACATAAAGACAAAAAAACTGAAACATCAAACCATCCCTTCAAACAAATGATTCAAATTAGAAAGAACATCTCATCTAAGCCTCTTAGTAGTGATGATGTTGACAAGTTAGATGAAGTTCTTCAGGACTTCCTCTCACTCACTTCATCCTCTAATGCTTGCAATGAGACTCCTAAACCCCTTAATGATAGAGTCTCCCTCAAACATTTTGCTTTTGATGACTTTGATTTGTTAGATGAAGCCCTCCAATACTTCATCTTGCCTAAGTCATCCACTAAGGCTTACTGTTATGATTTACCCCTCAAACCTTTTTGTAGTGATGATTTTCACTTGATAGATGAGTCTCTTCAGGACTACATCTCATCCAAATCATTTGATTTGGTTTGTTGTAAGGAATCTAAAACTAAGGATGTTAAAGTAATTCAACCTCAACTTTTTATTTATCCACCCTCACATAAACTTCATCCCTCTAACCAACCTCAGTACACCCTTTATCCCCCTAAAACCCATGTGTTGCAACAATCTAGTAATGATACTATTGCTCATACATATAACACCCAAAAAAATCCACAACTACCACAACCAACCCCACCCTCTTTACCCTTACCTAATCCATCTAGTGCTCCTTGCTATAGCCCACACACAAAGGAGTATGATCTTGTTGAACAATTAAAGAATACTCTTGCCAAGATTTCCCTTTGGGATTTGCTTCAAAATTCACCAAATTGTCACAACATTCTTCAAACAACCTTAAAAAAAATTGTAGTTCCTCCTAGTACCACTCCAAATGATGTGGAAACTCTCATCCAAAAAATGAATCTTGACATTAATTTCCATCAACATGAGCTCCCTCCTTTAGAGTTGCGTAAACAAAATGATGCCTTATGATAATTGCTTAATTCAATCGCATAGGTATCAAACAAACTCTCATGGATAATGGTTTTTCCCTTAATGTGTGTAGCATGACTCTCCTTGATCAATTAGATTTTGAAAAGTCACAAATAATACCTGATTCCGCCTCCAGTCAAGTATTTGACAACACAACAAAGCAACTGCTTGGGATAATTACTTTACCTATTACAGTTGGGGTGGCTACTTTGCAAACTCCTATCCATGTCATGCCTTATGATCTTGTGTATAATCTTATTATAGGTCGACCATGGATTCATGAGATGAATGCAGTGCCTTCGACCCTTCATCACATCATGAAATACGTCTCTAAAAATCATATTTATCAAGTTGAAATAGACCCTGAGCCTGAAAGTTGCTTGCGGCTTGAAAAAGGAGTTACCAGTCCTCTAAACAAATTAATTCCAACATCTAACATCGATCCTCTTGAAATTGAACAAAATGATGAGGAATCTGTAGCTAAATTATTTGGTGACGATTGGGGATCCTTAGAATTCACACACTTGTTTATGGCCGAATACATACTCACACAAAAGAAAAATGAAAAACAAGACCAACCAACAATCATGTCCACTGAAAATTATGAACAATCTTCTCAAACATCTATCTCCTATAATTTGGATGACAATGCAACATACACAACAATATTTGATGAGATAGATTATCAATCCCTGCCTAATCTATGAGAAATGGAAAAAAAATATAGAAAAGGCTATGAACTGGTAAAACAATTAGGATATACTAGAAAAGGGTGTGGAAAACATGAGCAAGGTATTCGTGTCCCTATTGAACGTAATACGCAAGAAACAAAAATTGGATTGGGATATTCACTTTCTTAAAGGATAGAAGCTACTCAACGATCATCTTTGAACATTAACACTATTACATGTCAATCAAAACACAAACTCACAATCAAGCATCCTATGCTTGATATAAACTTACCACCTTTATGCAAGTATGTTGATAGCAATGAAACTTTTCAATGAATGTTATGAGTTTATGATAACACATCCTCGCTCACTTCCATGAAAAACATTCCTCATGCCATGAGTGTTACCAAGCAAGAAGCAAGTGATATAATTGAAGAACTCTATGAATCTGAAGGTCCTAAATCTAATGCAGTCCCTTTAGGAGATACAATTGATGTGCCAATGGAAATTAATGATAAAGATAAAGTTATTAAGATTGGGAAGTGCATTGACGATGAAGAACAAGAAGACACTATTGCTTTACTTCATGATTTTCCTAAAAAAATTTGCTTGGAAATATTCTGATATGCTCGGAATTGACCCAAAAATTGTGACACATAACATTGTCCTTGCTGAAAACTCTAAACCCGTTCATCAAATGATAAGAAAAATGCACCCTAACATAGCCTTGTGTGTTAAAGCAGAGCTTGAAAAAATCCTTGATGTAGGCTTCATTAGACCTATTGATTATTCTCCGTGGATCTCAAATATTGTCTCAATTGCAAAGCTCGATAATCATATTAGGATATATATGAATTTTTGTGACTTGAATAAAGCCTCTTTAAAAGATGATTTTTTGCTTCCTAATATAGACATGATCGTGGATTCAACTACTGGACATTCTTTGTTGTCATTCATGGATGGATTTTTTGGTTATAATAAAATCCCTATTAACCCTCAAGATCAGTAAAAAACTACCTTTACAACTATTTTGGGAACATTTTGTTTGGTTTTTGTATAAGAGAGAATTTGTATCCCTTATGCAAATCCCCTTTTTTCCTTTATCCACCTTTGAAAACCAAGTTCAAAGGCTTAATTCCACCTAAGCCCGTTGTTGGCAGTCCACTTGGCGCCTGTTTTGAGCATTGGTGGAGGCATTTCTATCAGGGAAGCCTACACGACGCACATACATCCATGCAACGCACTTATGTCCTTAGCAGATTCTTGCAGCTGAACCCGTAGAGGCATTACACTTCTCATTGGTAGTGAAGTTGTAATGCCCCCTTCGGCCAACCAACCTAAATATGGCCATTTTTCTTCATTCTCTAGGGAAAATTGGGTCATCTCATAATGGAACATCTAAGAACTGCAGTTCCTTCAATGATTTTCATTCCATTAAATTGCCTCAAAGACACATACTACTATGCCATAAAGTAGAAACTGGCATAGTTGATTTCCCTCATTAACTCTTCTGAGAAAAGCACATCCAAACTTAACTATATTCAACACTTATGTACCGATTCAAATTATAGAACCAACCAACATGAAAGAGAAACAAATGAACACAAATTTTCGTGGGGAAAACCTTTTCGAGTAAAAAACCCCACCCTCCAAAACACTCAACTCAATTGTATTAATTAGCAACAACAATAGTTACAATACAATCTCAGAGCTATGCTCTTTAGGAGTTTACATCTTGTTCATCTGGAGAATATAGGCAACAACATTGTTTAGAATCCTCACACTGTTACAATGTCCTCACACAACACATAGTGCATATTCATTTCATTTCACTAGCCCACTCACACAGCCAGCCTTTCAGATAGCATTGCCTCATGGCTTCTCAGGTTCACACAATCCCAATCGGTCTGCTTGCTATATTCACTTTGACCCTTCGATTTCCAAGAATCTACTGTCCAAACCAATTTAGTTCGCTCAACCACCAAGAATCTCAACCGTCAACATTATCCCACATTAGCACAGAATATTAATAGTTATTATTTTATAAACAAAAGCCCGAAGACTTTAGGTATCCATGAGTTAGCCCTTTTGATTACCAACTCACTTATACACCCACAGTCAAACCAATCATCGACATGGCCCCACCAAAGTGAATACCCATCGGCATGTCACTCAAAATGTTAACTTCATAACCACTACATACAAGTTACGAATTTACCAATCCCCACGACCATTGTCACCCAGTTGGAGAAAAATCAAACTTTATAACCACCGCAAACAAGTTATGAAGTTACCAAAAACATCAATTTTGTGACAACGAAGGAGATCGGTCATTCAGGAGGTTACAAAACTTCCAAACTCCACGACTAGGTTACAAAACCTCCAAACTCTATGACAAGAAGTTATGAAACTTCCAAACTCTGCAACAAGGTTACAAACTTAGGAACTTCAGTGATTGACCGATAATGGAGACCTCAATAGAGATACAAGCTAGCAAGTTGAGGCACAATTTCCAATAGTACAATGGTACAAGTAGGATTCATAACTTTCAGAGGTCTAAGCAACAAAACCAAGGTTTCAGGTCAGTGAGTTTGAGACACACATTCTCAACAATCTCCCACTTGACGAAGAAATCACTAAACCCCTTTCCAACCTTTGAAACCACTATACCATAGCCATTTATGCAATAATAAGAATCTCAAACAATGCTCTCATGCTCCAACCAAGACACCTACACCAACATCCAAGATGTCCACCAACTCAGGCAACAGTTTCATCCATCCACTATAGGACAAGAAATGAGCCAAGGCATATATGCACTAGTCTACATAGCACAAATACCAGATCCAACTAATAGCAAAGACTATAGCATGCTGCCACCACTTCATTGTGCTCACATGCTATATAGAAGCAATATCAACTTCAAAGCCTCAAATAGAACACAACCGTGAGGTAATTCTCCAAAAACAAGATAGAACATTATCTAGAATAACAACTGGAGGACTAACTAATCCCATCCAACTGATTAACCCACGTGACTGAAAATAGCACCCACAACTCATGCTATTCCATCCAATCTTGTGTACCTTCAAGGTATCCTCTTTAGTAGACTTATTTTAGTAGTAAAAACAACCCATCAACTGCAGATACAAGCACCATGCATAGACCAGTCAAAAAAGACCAAATGCATCCAGGTGCTCCCACTGCATGGGTAATGCCAAATCTGAAGTTTGAAAGACATAATAGGTCTACCAATAATAGCACATAGAAAATGTAACCATGTAGTACCAAGGAATTATCCACAATGATATGCACAACCTACAACCAACTGCTACATGAATCATTTCTCTCAACAGTCTTCTAGAGCTCTTCCATGATTTTCAACACCCAACAAAGGAGAAAGATTAAGAACCTCCATGTCATCACCCAAGAACATGAGTGAAAACACATGACCGCAAGCTACTGATCACAATAGCTTCAACCAAACCTAAAACTAATGTAATGTGAAACCAAACATCCTAGAAGACAACCAAGACCAAAAATAGCGCCTTTGCACATCATATACATGTAGACCATCCTCCTACATACACCTCTAAAAGCCAACTATGCCAAGTATTATCTCCTTCACATCCCATAAGAAAAGCCATAACAACACCCAACCGTTCAATCACCAAGATCAAACTTAACATATGTAGCATGTAATCAATCATGGATGTAAGCCTCTCAAAGAAGATCAAACTACCTCATTTCCCATCTCAGGAAATCAGCCCATATAACTATCTCCTACTAGTTTTCATCATAAAACGATATCGCATAAAAGCTCAAGGAGATAAACCATGTTGTACATCTTCCACTATGAATCCTCTAGAACCATTTAAACAAAAATTCAAGATCCATATCATGAAAGGAAGAATAAGACACATCTAAAAGATACAATGGGAAAATACCTCTCAAATTAGACTTTACTACCGAGTAGACCAAAAGTGGGGAAAGAGAATGCTCCTCTAGGATAACCAAGTCATCATGAATTCTCAGAGAGAAATATCCTCATTGGTCTCAATTGAACTCACATGCAACCAAGGTGAAGGCTACTCAAACTTTCAACTGTAAACAACACATTTCTCAAAAGAATTTCAGCCTCGCCTTATTCTCCATGTATTCATGAACACCTACAACCAATCATCTCATGCTAAACTCCAAATGCGTCACTGCACTATCATGAAGTATCAGGCATATGATCAAGCACCCAATACACAAAGAATTATGAGACCATTGTCAAAGCTCCAATCATCTAAATTAGGAACTTATCATGACATCATGATCTTTCCATCCCCCTTGGGAGATACCATGCTCCAAGTGAAGAAACCAATGTCTCAAGAGCAATTCACAGTGTCAAAAATCTAATGCATAGGCAAGAGTATACCATGAAATAAAAAAAAAAACAAGCTTTGAACATACATCACCTGTCAAGCACCACCAAAATCTCAGCCAAAGACTCCAAACGTTCTCCATGGTTCCAAGATGTTGCACATCCTCAAATAGTGTCCATGCAAATGAGAAAGAATCCTTCTGCAACAACAAGATCTAAATGTCCCTCCTAGTAACATATGCAACACTAAAGAAGATCATTCACCACCAGGTGATGAACCCACAGTCACTGCTAAATCTTCCACTGAATCATGAAATCCAAGCTTTCCAAGCATCAAGACCAAACATTTTTTGATCTGAAAAAACTCTAGGTACAATCGACAACATGTCCATCTAACAACAGTGCCAGGAAACACCACGATCTCCAAATCATGCAAACCACACCATCATTGTCAAAAGATTACACTAAAAAATGTGTATCAATCTCTCCATGACATCATGATACACATGCTACAGGTTCCCATAATTGACTATTTAGGTACTCAACACCTCTCATCTCAAAGCAACCACACCAATGCACAAGTGACCATAGACAAGGTCAACTAATGAAATCTGCATTTAAAAAAAAAACAATCTTATGGATATAGACATACCACTTCCAAGTTATCCCACTACAACTGCATAACTTGTAGATATGAACATTGAAACATGCAAACCCATCATCACAATGGAAAATGAAAAATTGAGATTTCAAAGAGAGCAACAATGTAGATAATTTGACTCAAACACCAAATCAAAACCAAATCCGATTTTCCAATCATGTCCACAACTCAAGCACCATAGTATGGGAAACCAACAAGTAACACTTACATGTAGAACTACAACTATCTCATCCAGCAATGCCCCAAACCATCAGGGTCTAGAAAATATATTTTTACCAACAACTCCACAAAAACACAAGTTTTTTTCATGACCGTTAAAAATGTGCAAAAACACTATGTTTATAAAACACCCATGCACACCCATATCCACTACACATCTTGATGAATCAAGAGTTTTTACACAACCATCATAGTTAACAAGAACAATGGAATAACATGAATATGCATAACCATAGATTCTTTCAATGGAAATCTATAGAACCCTCAAAACCAAAGAACATGAATCTGAGCCATGCAAGTACAAGGCATCCTTAAAAGGAACAAGTAGTGCAGGAACTCTAGGCCCATCCTAGACCAATTCCATAACCATCAACATGCACATGCATTTGAGCAAGCTAGACTATTCAGAAGTTTTCAAACCACCCAAAGATCAATTTCATAGCCTTTATGCAATCAGGGTAATAGAGAACAATGCCTTCAATGCAGTGTGAAAGCACCTAACACAAGCACAATACTCCATGGCTGAAAAACAACCCAAGAATTTCCATACCATCAGTGAGCCTCTCACACAGACACCCAATATGAACCATGCTCTGCTACAACACAACCATAAGCATAAACTCACACCCCTTGCATTAGGACCATTCACTGCCAACCAGGGGCCTCAAACCACATCATTAAAATATGATCAACTCTAATTTCTCCATCTTCAATGTTTTTCACGCTGTGTGTTGTTTCAAAAGAGGAAGAAATTTTACTCACCAAAGGGTCAATAATCAACTAATTCCTCCAGATTTCTTCAACCTTGCTAAGCTAAGAAATATTCACAAGAGAAATACCCAGAACTAGCAACTAGACGAAGGATTTGATACCACTTGTAGGGAAAATTGGGTCATCTCAGAATGGAACATCTAAGAACTGTAGTGCCTTCGATGATTTTAATTCCATTAAATTTCCTCAAAGACACATACTACTATGCCATAAAGTAGAAAGTGGCACAATTGATTTCCCTCATTAACTCTTCTGAGAAAAGCACATCCAAACTTAACCATATTCAACACTTATGTACTGATTCAAATTACAGAACCAACCAACATGAAAGAAAAACAAATGAACACACAGATTTTTGAGGGGAAAACCTTTTCGGGTAAAAAAATCCACCCTTCAAAACACTCAGCTCAATTGTATTAATTAGCAGCAACAACAACAGTTACAATACAATCTCAGAGCTATGCTCTTCAAGAGTTTACATCTTGTTCATCTGGAGAATACATGCAACAACATTGTTTAGAATCCTCACACTGTTACAATGTCCTCACACAACACACAGTGCAGATTCATTTCATTTCACTAGCCCACTCGTACAGCCAGCCTTTCGGCTAACACTGCCTCATGGCTTCTTAGGTTCACACAATCCTAATCGGTATGCTTGCTATATTCACTTTGACCCTTCGATTTCTAGGAATCTACTATCCAAACCAATTTGGTTCGCTCAACTGCCAAGAATATCAACCGTCAACATTATCCCACATTAGCGTGGAATATTAATAGTCATTAGTTTATAAACAAAAGCCTGAAGACTTTAGGTATGCACGAGTTAGCCCTTCTGATTACCAACTCACTTGTACACCTACGGTCAAACCAATCATCGGTATGGCCCCACCAAAGTGAACACCCATCAGTGCGTAGCTCAAAATGTTAACTTCATAACCACTACATACAAGTTATGAATTTACCAATCCATGCAACCATTGTTGCCTAGTTAGAGAAAACTAAAACTTCATAACCACTGCAAACAAGTTATGAAGTTACCAAAAACACAAATTCTATGACAACGAATGATATCGGTCAGTCAGGAGGTTATGAAACTTCCAAACTCCACGACTAGGTTACAAAACCTATAAACTCCACAACAAGAAGTTACAAAACTTCCAAACTTCATGACAAGGTTACAAACATAGGAACTTCAGCGATCAGATGACAATGTAGACTTGAATAGAGATACAAGCCAACAAGTTGAGGCATAATTTCCAACAGTACAGTGGTACAAGTAGGATCCATCACTTTTAGAGGTCTAAGAAACAAAACTAGGGCTTCACCAGTGAGTTTGAGACTCACATTCTCAACACATTTCCTCTTCAAATTCACCCCTTCAAAATTCAATCCAACTCTTAACGACTTCTATTGAGCTATTGTACACTTCAAGCTTCCATACACACACTTTTGCATCCACTCTCACTCACTTCAAGGATTCAACCATTCCATTGCAGCTAAAGCTTCACTCTATAACTTTGGTAGAGCATGTTTGGGACCATGCCATTGCAACAGAGGCTTGAGTTCCTCTCATTTCTCCCCCAAGCAACCTTGAGTGCTCATGGTGGAGGTGGTAAGCTTCCCTCTACTCTCCTCTATCACTTGGTTGAGTAGCATAGTACTACTTTGTAGTATTTTCACTCTCTTTATTACACTATTTATTTATCTCATTTCATTAGCTATCTGTGAAGATGGAAACACCTAAATGGGGGTCTTCTATACTCTTGCTTATTTACTTCACAATATTATAGAATATTTCATTTATTTACTCGTATCATTCTGGCCCTTTAGTTAGTCAGTTGGGCCATTAGTTGTTTTAATAGGTTGAATCTTGTCTCTTCTGTTGTCTGGCCATACAGATGACAACACACAGTTGAGACACCATCGTGCCACACTGTCGTCAAAAGACTGCTCTTTCATCCTCGGGCAAAGAGCTCCTTAAGGCCAGAGTTGAACCTAAAAACTGATTCACCTAGCCCCACCTTAAAACTTGAGATTGCAGAGTGATTGTAGGATCTCATAGTCCATGTCATTCTCATCCTCATACCCTAAACATTTTACTTAGTTGAGGTAAGTTAGTGTAGCCTCTCGCATCTTGACCCTCCGTGACTTGGGGTCTTGCATGCTATGGTCCCCCTCTCTTGCATTTTTGGTGAACCTGATGTGAACCAACATCGATTCATCTATCGGTGTTGAGGATTCCCTCAGTGGCCATTATGTTCTTGAGTGTTGTGAGAGTTTATGAGCATCACATCCCAGTCAACAAATTCTAGGCATATCATGAGAAGAAGTGTAGGACACCTCTTGATGGATAGGATGAAGGTATCACTTGGTCTCTCTATAGGCCTTTTCTCTAGTACTACTGTTAGTTTGGCTACACATGACCAGTTATCAAGGAATGAGATGTGATTCACTGACAAAACTGATCACATTACCACTCCTCCTGCATCTCCCATGCCATCATCAGTGGATGAGCATGAGGCCATTCATATCCCTATAGAATACGTGTCAGCCCTTGCTAAAGGACATGGTGACTTGGAAAACCATTTGGAAAGAAATCTGAAGATGGCTAGAGCCACTTGGGTTGTTAGTGAATTAAAACATATGATGGGTAAAGATCGAACAGGTGTAGAGCTTCTAAGTAGTCTCCTCGGTCTTTCCAAAGGGTGTTCTCATTCGAAAAACCCTAACTTTGCACAAGGAGTCACCTTTGAAGAGTGTGAAGGAAAGTTAGGTGTATCAATGCCTCCCACTTCTATTTAGATGGTCGATGCGGTCCCTTTTATCAGTATCCCTTTCGTCCTTGAGCAACCTAAAACTATCAAAGTGAATAAGGTCTCATTGGGCTTTAGCTTTACCCCTTCTATCACCTCTGGTGATGGAGGTCTTGGAAGACTGGGTGGTGGAGGCTTTGGTAGTGGTAGTGGATTTGGTAGCAGAGGGGTTGCTAGCAGAAGTGGCTCCAGTAGAGGCCCTACTGGCAGCAGTGTCTCTGGTAGTGGCTTTGGCGGAAGTCATACCGATGGTGGTTCTAGAGGCGGACTTGGCGGTGGCTCTAGAGAAGGTTCTTCTAGCCCTCTATCTTCTAATGAACCTATTTTGAACACTCTACTTCAGAATATGGGAAAGATGCAAAGTTAGTTAGTGAGCCTTTCCTATGTCTCTTCCCAACCTATCTTCTAGCCTTTCTTCTGACATAGCCCATTGTCAATTGCCATCTTGAACACTCCCTTCCCTCAAGGAATGGAGATCCCTAAATTTGAGAAGTTTTGTGGCAAAGGAGATCCACAAACACATGTTTCTACCTTTAACACCCTTTGCATGGACTTCTTCCATCATGATGCATTGATGGATAAACTATTCCCCCGATCTCTCAAGGACACAACACTCGAATGGTACTGCTCCTTTCTTGATAATTCAATTTTCTCATTTGACCAATTTGTAAATCAATTCCTTATATAATTCCAAGCTAACATTAGATTGAAGATGACCTTTTTGGATCTCATCCAATGTAAACAAGGAGATAACAAAAATATTACTGATTTTATAGCGTGTTATCAAGCGCTCCTTTTACAAATATCATATCAGCTGCCCGATTTTGATGTGCAAAATGTGTTCATAGGAAACTTACAAAGGCCTTGGAAAGAGAAGTTTTCCTTGATGAAATACCCTTCTTTTGTGCATTTGTGTGCAGCTTTGCGAGAGTACCAACAAATAGTTGCTCAGTTCAGGAGATCCTCTTCACATTCCCATTCTGAGGAAAAATTCATCGTGTCAATATTTTGGAAAAGCACAACTGTTGTGAATGTAGTAGCCTCTATTGATGACAATGGCCTCAAATGCAACCGAAAGTTCATGAAGTTGTCAAAATCTTATACTTCCATCTTACAAAATTTGAGGAAGGATAAGATCATAACTTTAACAACCCCTAAGCATGTTAAGGAACGCTATCCTAATTGGTATCATGGGAGCACTTACTATTAGTACCATTGTGTTAATGGACATGATAGCGAATGATGGATGTGGCTACGTCATGAGATACAAGACTACATTGAGGATGGTAACATTCGTCTCAATGGGAATAAGAAGAACACTAAAAAATTAGTGGTGAAGGCAAATAGTGAATTACAGATATACACAAACCCGTTTCTATCACACTCTGCTAACATGATTATTGATCCCACTGATTCTGTTACCCAACCCGAGGCCTATGTTAATATGTTCATGGTAACTTCCATTGTTCCACCCGCACCCGATTCGCCGGATGTTACATTTACATCACAAAATTTTCCCTTAAACAACAAACCTTCACTCCTCTACATTCCCACTCATGTGTCAATGGTAACATTTTGACAAGAGTCTTGATTGACCCTGTGAGCCATGTGAATGTTATTACTGAAGAAACATTGGTATTAAATTCACTGCAAAAGGAAAATATAAAGAAATGAAATCTATTATCCATACACATGATGGTATGAGTCTTAAACCCTATGGCTTGATTACTTTGTCCGTCTTGGTTGGACCTAGGGTTGTTGACATAGTCTTTGATGTTATCCTAGAGTTAGATCTATTTAGAGTGAAGCTGGGCATTCCCTGGTTAGCTTCTATGAAAGGGATCACCTCTGTTATCCACAAGTGTTTAAAATTTTCCTACAAGGGTGTCGTGCATGCAGTACATGACACTAGATATCAACCCTTAGTGTCCCATGGTGGATATTCATTGGATCACTTTTGGCCCTCCCCAGTCGGTCCACTTCCTCCAAGAATGAACCTATCCTTTACAAGAACTATCTGAAGTATAAAACTGGGGGCAAAGGGGAGCCAATCTAATCCTTCTTGTGTCAGAACAATCGATTGCCTCCTCTTCCCAAGAAGAGAAGAAGAAGCCCACATCGATTGCTATTCCTTCTCTAAAAGAGAATTTCACGTCGACTCCTTCCCCTTCCTATAAAGGTGAAGAGAAGGCTACATCGACTGCTCCCTCTTCTTCAAAGAAAGAGGAGAAGCCTAGGCCTACTCTCTCTCCTTCTCACAAAGGTAAAGAAAAAGTTAATTTTTCTCAAAATTCCTTGTCCTCTCACCTTTCATGGGAAGAGTATTGGATGAATAGACCTGGTGGCTACACACTAAGTTTGATGATCCCTCCTTGGCGTAGGACCAAGATTAGGACCTTGGACCTCCCTAATTAATATCCTGGACTGTGGTACTATTTATACCATATGGAGAAAGGTTCTCATAGAGAATTCGATCCATGGCCTCCCACTGCTCCTGCTCCTAAGGCAGTGAACAAAAAGAGCTATGTTGTTGAGGCTCTTGAGTCAAATCTTCCTCTCACTCCTTAGCCTGCTCCCCCTGCTCTGATATAGGAACCTGTTCCTCCACCTCAAACGGTCATGGTAACATTCCTCTGGTTGAGCAGGAACCTCTTGTCCCTTCTCAAACTCTGTCCTCTAACTCTAGGAGCCATAGAAATTGCCTTGCACATGAGCGCAAGCGCCGATGAAAGGCTCTCCTGGTTGAGTAGGTTGCCTTGCAATAGGAGGAAGGAACAACCACTCCTACTTTATGACCTCCTACAATGTATTCTTCCTCCCTTCCTTCTACTTCTCTCTAGTTTGGTCTGCTCCCAACTTTTGTTGCGAGCATGAATGCGGCTAACCCTAAATGAGTACAGGTGTTCATCGCTCCTTCAGCGGAGTAGCCTTTACTGATGTCTGTTCTGGATATCCAACCCTTCTTGAAGCTCATGGATATTCTTAACACTTTGGTTGTATCCATTGTGGTTCTTTCTTCCTCTTCCTCTTCACCCCTAGCTTCGTCTATGGGGATTTCATCTCCTCAAATGAAGAAAGAGGAAAAGGCTGGTCCTTCTAGTGATGAAGGACGAAAGAGGAGCCCACCTTCTTCGTAAGGTGGTCTTGTGCTGACTTGTTCTATCCTTGTGATAGAACTAGTCCCCACTTCTCTTAAGTTCGTCACCTCTCTTGAGTCATTTGGTGAGCTTAGCAGTGAACCTCGCACAGCTTGTCCCATCCACTGAAGTAAGACATGGTGCTATTATGCAGCACATGTTTAACTCTGTGGATGAGGTTTCAGCCCTGTCAGTGATCTTCACGAAATCACTGACTTTGACTCCATAAGAGCTCAGTGGAGAGGACCTTGAGGGCCCCTCTTCCTTGGCCCTTGTTGTGAGCTCAGACTGGATGCTCCTCCTCTTAACATCCCACCATTGTAGGCTCATCCTCCTTCCTCTTATGAGGATTTAGATTGGGAAGCAAATGACCTCTTAGCTAATGAATGTTAGGAGGAGGCCCTTTCTTGATCTTGTGTGTGTGTGTGTTTTGTGATGTGTTCCCCTGTGCTTGTGCTATGTGTGCCTGGATGACCCTCGTCACCCCCATTGGTGCTTGGATACAGGCGTGGTCATTGTATTGTAAACATTCTTCTATTTATATCATCATTCTTCCATGTTTGTGCTTGGTTTTCGTTAAATTAGGGACGATGCAAAGCGTTGGGGGCAGTTAGGCTTCCCTTCCATGTTGACCCAATTTTTTATTTTTACTTTTTTTTTCGTGCATTCTTCCTGATCTGGTTGGGGATTGATGATCTTCCACCTTGCATTGCAATTACCTATTATTATATGAACTCAGATAGATCTGATCCTGCTAAACTAGATCCCCCTATGTCCTTTGTTTGTACTTTATCTTTCTCTTTTTCTTTTTCTTTATCTTTCTCTCTTCTTTGCTTGAGTTGTCCCTTCTATGTGTGACAACGCACTTCTTCAACACTTTGATTTTTCAAAAAATGAATTCATTAACAACAAATATTTTCTCAAAAGTCTTAACAAATTTTTCCTTAGAATTGCATTCTCAACATAGAACCCTAACGAAACATGTTTCCTTCATCACAGGTTCACAAGGAAAGGACTTGAAGACCTTTCTCCAAAGTGGGAACATTTTTTATTTCCCCTTGTGTGGGGGCATATCCTTCCTTTTGAATTCCTTGATGAAGTGACCATCTTTTGAAAGGATTCCTTGATGATGAATTGCTCTAATAAAAACAACTACTTTTGAATTGTGTGTCCCTTGAGTGGACCCCCCTTTTTCCTCACAACGGGTTCTCAAGGGACCCTTCTTTCAAAGTCTCTATTCCGAATGAAATTGTTTTTGCGTTTATCTTGGGGGTAGTCGGACTAGACCTCACCTTTCAAACAGTTTGTCCCTTAAGTGGACCCCTCTCCTTTTGAAGGATTCCCGAGGGACCCCTTTGAAATTTTTTTGATGATCTGCGTGACTATTTGCTTATTTTATTACATGGCCACTTTTGACATGCTCTATCTCTGGGTAGAAATGTTGTCGCTTCTTGACTCTACGAAGTCTTCTTTCTTGGGTTTTCTCCATGTGAGAGATCTTGGGGGATACCTCCCTGGAAGATAGAGAACTTGTAGGGTGCTTTCCTTTGAGGTTCCTCCATGTGAGAGACCTTAGGGGTGGCTCCCTTGCAGGATTGAGAGCCTATATGGAACTTCTTTGAGTGTTCTTCATGCTTGATTTCGTGGAGAATACCTTCCCTATAGGACTGAGATCCTAAAGGGCACTTCTTTGGGTATTATTCATGCTTGAGTTCATGGACAATACCTTCCCTATGGGACTGAGAGCCTGTAGGATGCTTCACGAGGCTTCAATCATGTGAGAGATCTTGGGGGTTGTCTCCTTGCAGGTCTATGGGCCTGTTAGATGCTTCATTTTTCCAATTTCATGGTTTTGAGTAGCTATGGAGTGCTTTTTCTTTTCCTGCACCTTTAGGTATGCCAGACTGAGTACTACTTCCTCAATGGTTTAGGTATACGTTTCTAACATTATACTCTTCTTGATATACTTTACCGAGCACTCATCATTATTCACGCTTTCTAAAGTGGGGGAAAAGTCTATAAGAGGGAATTTGCATCCTATATGCAAATCCCCTTTTTTCCTTTATCCACCTTTAAAAACCAAGTTCAAAGGCTTAATTCCACCTAAGCCCACTGTTGGCAGTCCACTTCGCACCTGTTTTGAGCATTGGTGGAGGCATTTCAGTCAGGGACACCCATGCGACATGCAGACGTCCATGTGACACGCTTACATCCCTAGTAGATTCTTGTGACTATAGTTGCGGAGGCATTACACTTCTCATTGGAAGTGAAGTTGTAATGCCCCCTTCATCCAACTGACCCAAATATGGCCATTTTTCTTCATTCCCTCTTCAAATTCACCCCTTCAACATTCAATCCAACTCTTCACAGTTGAATTTTTCTAACCTATTGCACACTTCAAGCTTCCATACTCACACTTTTGCATCCACTCTCACTCACTTCAAGCATTCAAGCATTCCATTGCATCCAAAGCTTCACTTTGTCACTTCGGTAGAGTATGTTTGGGACCATGCCATTGCAGTAAAGGCTTGAGTTCCTTTCATTTCTATCCCAAGTAGCCTTGAGTTCTCTTGGTGGAGGTGGTTAGCTTCCTTCTCCTCTCCTCTATCACTTGGTTGAGTAGCATAGTACTGCTTCATAGTGTTTGCATTCTCTTTATTACACTATTTCTTTATCTCATTTCCTTGGTTTTCCATGGAGGTGGAAACACCTAAATGGGGGTCTAACTGAGGTAGACCCCTATTCAGCCACCCAACATTTTCCCTCTTTCTATGTGTAGGTGTGCATGCTTTGCAAAAGATTAGCTGGCGAACAAATTTCTTAGTGAGATCTTCCTCGTCGTCTTTACTCTTACTTATTTACTTTACAATATTAGAGAATACTTCATTTATTTACTCGTATCATTTTGGCCCTTTAGTTAGTAAGCTAGGCTATTAGTCATTTTAGTAGGTTTAACCTTGTCTATGTTGTTGTCTGGCCATATAGACGACATCGCACTTTCAAGATGCCAGTGCACCGCGTCATTGTTCAAACACCACACTTTCGTCCTCGGGCAGAGAGCTCCTTGAGGCGTAGAGTTGAACTTGAAAACAGACTCACCTAGCCCACCTTAAAACTTGGGATTGTAGAGTGATTGTAGGACCTCATAGTCCTCATCATTCTCATCCTCATACCCTAAAAATTGTACTTAGTTGAGGTAAGTTAGGGCAGCCTCTCACATCTTTACCCTCCATGACCTGGTGTCTTGCATGCAGTGGTCCCCCTCTCTTACAGTTGTGATGCCTTTCGGTTTAAAGAATATCGGTGCAACTTATCAACATGCAATGACATTAATCTTTCACGATTACATTCACAAAATTCTAGAAGATTATGTCGATGATATCCTAGCTAAATCGTTAACACGTCAAGACAATGTAAATGTCCTTTACAAAATCTTTGAACAAATACGTAAATACAATATATGATTTAATCCAAAAAATTATGTCTTTGGAATAGATAGTGGCAAACTTTTGGGGTTTTTCATATCTAGGTGAGTGAGCTTGCAGAAAATGGTATTTATAAAGTACATGCTACAAGAATTTAGTTAGCGTATTATTACAAGGTCAAATTCAAGCTATTTGATGTTTCATTGCATCTTTAGCTGATTGCACATTACCTTTCACACATATCCTTAAAAAGGGTATACCATTTTATTGGGATGAGGATTAAAAATATGATTTTGAGAGTTTAAAGAAATACCTTGCAACCCCACCTTTTTTACAATCCATTGTGCCAAATAGACCATTTATCCTGTACATCACCACATTTTCCCATGCTCTTGTAGCATTGTTGATAACCGCGATGATCATGGTAAAGAGCATCCCATTTATTACATAAGTTAGACTCTAATTGATTATGAAACTAGATATTCACTAATTAAAAAACAATGTCTAGCTCTTGTATTCACTACTAGTAAGTTATGACATCATTTACTAAATGTTGAAATACAATTCATATCAAAATTTGATCCTTTAAACATCTTTTCAACAAAACAGATCTCTTAGGACACTTCGCTAAGTGGGTAATGTTGTTAACTGACCTTGACCTTAAATTTTTCTCAAAAAAATCAATCAAAGGGCAAGCCTTAACCAATCACTTAGCTGACACTCCTCCTCTTGCTTTACCTACTCATGATTCCTTTCCTGATGATCATGTCTTAACTACTGACATTAAACCATGAGAATTATTTTTTGATGGATCTAACTATAGAACAGTTTCCGGTACTGGAGTGGTACTAATTCCACTCGACGATAAACCTATTCCCTTGTACTATCGATTAAATTTCATATGCATAAATAATACAACTGAGTATGAGGCATTAATCACAGGTTTTTGATCTGCTTTAACAATGAACACTAAATATATCAAGATCTTTGGCGATTCACAATTGGTCATCAAACAAATCAATGGTACATATCAAACTAAACATTACAAATTATCAAAATACAAGGATCTTATAATGAAACTATTAAAATTTTTTGACTCATTCACCATTGATAGCATTCCATGAAAATAAAATAGGCATGTGGATATGATGGCAAGTGCAACTTCTCTTATATCCCCAAATGATCCTACCTCATATTTCACCTTTGTTATCCATCCCATCATGAAACCTTCGATTAATATTTTGCTAGACGACATTTTGGAAATAACTCAAGATGCCTCGTGTGAATGGTATGATACTATATACAACTATTTAAAATACGGTACCATTCCCAAGTCTACCACAATGAATACCAGAAAACATTTACGTAAACTAGCAGCAAAATATGTGATTCTTGCAAATACGTTGTATAGAAGATCTTTCAATGGTCTCTTATTATGATGTCTAAAATATTCTTGAATCCCAGTAGCACTTGAAAAAGCTCATTTTGGTGCTTATGGAGGTCATTTTGGAGGTTGATCATTGGTGCAAAAACTTATTCGTATGGGTTATTATTGGAAACATATGGAGAAAGATTGCTTCACTTACATTAAAAAATGTTGAAAATGTCAAGAACATAGTCATTTGATCCATGCTCTTGTTGTTGAATTCCATGCCCAAGTTCTCATTTAGTTGTTTGTAGTTTGGGGATTGGATATTATTGGTAATATTTCACCTCCCTCTTCTGCTGGTCATACGTTTATCATAATCACAACAGACTTTTTCACGAAATGGGTGGAAGCTATCCCTCTATGTTCTACAATTGCTAAAGCAACTTGTCATTTCATATTAGAACACATAATTGCTCACTATGGGCTTCCTTCTGTAATCGTTTTAGATAATGAAACTCCATTTAAGAACAATGAAGTTAAGAAACTCCTTGAAACATTACATATTCAACATCATTTTTCTACACCATATTATCCGCAATCCAATGGACAAGCTGAAAATACTAATCAAATTCTAGAACAAATCCTCTAAAAATTGTCAACAAACATCATAAAGATTGGCATGCACAATTATATTATGCACTTTGGGCCTATCAAACAAGTGTTATATCATCCACGAAAACTACACCTTATAACCTTAGGTGATCCCATAAAGCTGGTTTACAATTTCTGGGAGATTCTGATTTTTGCTGAAATCATATATTTTTAGAAAATATAATGATTTAAGCCTTTAAAAGTTCCATTTAAAGAATTCCAATTTAATAGGGTTTGATCAAACTACCTTAGATAAAACCCCTTGGATAGAACCCCGCTAGTTTTAAATCATACCTATAACAGAGTCTCCTTTACACCTATCAAAATGTTGATAAAAAACCCCTTTTCATTTACCTTTTTGGGGATCAAATGAATTCATTTAAAATTTGTTTTTTGTCAGTATGTAGTCCTTATTATAAGCTTCCCAGAAAGTATAATTTTAAATAAATTTAATTTTATTATTATATTTATTTTTTATTTCTTGTGAATGTAGGTTTTTCACCGAAAATCAAGCTCTTTGTTCTGCAAATGTGGAAAAATAGTAGATTATCAATTTTTGTTTTGAAAAATATGAGTGCACCAGATATTGAAGTCCTTGATCCAACAATTTTTCTTTTTAATTTCGATACATACAAAAAAAGTTATGCAATGTTATACGGTTGCACTATGTCTGAATAGTAATTGGTTTGACTTTAAAACTTGATTAAAGAAAAAATATTTGATAAAAAAATATCTAACCAAGTGGAAGCACTAGATATTGGAGTTACAAATCTAAATTCAGAAGAATTAGAATTTTATCCTTCATGGAAAAAAGATTATGCGTTATATACGGTGAGTGTCACTTTTTTAAAATGTTATTTTTTGAAAAAAACTAGTTTTCGAGGGAGATGGAAAAATAAATGCAATCTAATTCCAAAAAAAAATTTAAAAAAAATATTTAGAATCTACATAAATTTTTTCACAAAACTCTAGTTTGCATCGTCTTCAAATTCCTCACAGTTTAGCTGCTATAGGTGCCCGAAAATGAAGATTTAGTTAAAAAAAAATTATTTCAGTATCCAGTTTGGCCAAAAATTGTAAGCCACTATTGTGGGATCACCCCCTTGTTTATGGAACTGACACAATCATGCACTTGGAGTTAGAAATTCCTACATTACGAGTTGCTCTCCAAGACCTTATTGATGATGACACTTATAAAGATCAACGATTACATCAACTTGATATGCTCAACGAACAACATATTAACACTCTTGAACACCTCCACGCTCACATCAAACAATTACAATGAAGACACAACACACAGGTGATGCCTCAATCTTTTTATAAGGGAGATTTTGTTCTTATTGAAAATCAATGCATTACTAGTGTTAACACTAAAGATAAAGATAAATTCAGCCTTAATTGGTTAGACCCTTACAAGGTTGATACTGGAATTATGGGTCTGGTGCTTATCTCTTAACACAGCTTGATGAAACACCCCTTAAGGAAATATTAATGCCACACATTTGCATCGGTATTGTCTCTGACCTATTTGAATAGTGTGATTGATAAAGCAGTGTCGTTTAAAGTTATTTGATATTACTCTAAATAACTTTCACATTGCTTTGTTCTTGACAACTAATTTTGTGTTTGTCTTGAACACTAAGGTGATTATTTAGGTTCATTTTATAATTATTTTAGGCTTCATACTATTCACTTTTGTGCTATGTTAATTTAAACACTTATATGAGTTTTAGGTGTATTTAATTTAACATATTCTTTTCTAATCACCAATGTTACAGTATCTACTATAAAACTTAAATATGTTTTAAACTAGATCACATTAATCATGTTAATTCATGTAGACATTAATTAAATACTTTTACCATAAGTCATTTAATTAATCACATTGCATTTAACATCCACACAAAGAGACACATCATAATAACACCAAATGTGCCATGTGTCTATATATATCAAAGTTTTCTGTACATCTCAATATCAAAGATAGTCACAGAGGTTTGTGAGAGCTAGACCCCTTAGGATCTAGCAATTGTGATCCAGTCCCTAGACTTTGTGAGATGGTTGTGTGTGACTGTGATTGTGAACTGCCGAGTCTAAGTGCATACTCCAAACCTTGTACTTGACCAATAGCTACAAGTTGCTTCTCTGCCATATGATCCCTCTCCACTCGTGTTTGTGCTAGCTCCACATACAGTCTCTCAACTTCTATTGAGGTCTACGATGTATGTACTACACTCTTAGCTTGATGGAGTTGCCTCATCACACTCTCATACGTTTCCTGTAACCTCACAAATGGTTTGAGTGACATTGGCTCCTCCTCCATGATCGTTGGGGACACGTAGTCAAGATCCATCGCCTCATCATCGATGGATGCAAAAACTATCTCTATGGCAACTTGATGATAGAACTCTCACCAGTCTTTCATCACTACTAAAAGATAGAAATTGTACACAAGCAGTAACACATCATCATGATATATATATACATAAAGAAAATAATACTAAAGGACATGCATAAAATAAAATGTCACCACCTATGTCTCCAAATGCATGAGGAATGTCAACCTCATCCTCTTTAGGGGGCATCAAGGATGTGCTACCATCTCTTTGACTCTAGGTGAGGATGTCTATTGTAGCTACTGCATGAGATCTGGTCTTGTAAATATGTGAGGACTCTCCATGCTTGTATCGATCCTCAATAGCTACCTCATCACCCTCACTCAGGGGTGGCTCCTCCTAGTAATAATCATCCTCCTCATCCTCTCCTCCATCTTGGTCCTCATAGTCAGGATCAGAATTGGACTGGTACTCCTCATTGATAACATCAATAAAAATATCTACTAGCATCTACTATACCTCCTTTGCTCTCTCCTCTGGCTCATCACCCTTATCTAGTGCTAGTCCCCCATCACCTATAGGGAAATCCATGGGGAACACAGGAGTTGGTCATGCATACGACCACCACTCCTCATGCATGTTTGTGTTTCCGACATCATCAATGTTGAATGCTAGTGGATTGTCATGATCTGAATCATTAGAATCACTCTCATGAACAAGATCTATAGTAAGCTGAACAATGGGTATGTGTAGGATCATGATGGGACAAAAAGTGGCGATATGATGGGTTTTTTTAGGGTATGTGGCTGACGACTTTGTTTTACCCAAAATTGATGAAACGAAAAGGGTTTTTAAAGGAGATTCTTAGCTTTCCACCAATATAAATTATGCTTTACTTTGAATTTAATAAATAATTATTATTTATTTTCTATTTGAATTACAACTAAAGTCCTTATTGATAGGATGATTAAAAAACACATATAACTTTCAAACGGTATCACATTTTTAAATCCAAAACATGTGTCACATTCAATGCTTCACATACTATAGGATTAAAAAAAAATGAAATGAATTTCATGAAGTTTTGATCAAGTTAAGGTGGTTAGACATATGAGTTTTTTTATTTTTTAAAATTTGTAATAAAAAATTAATAATTAATTATTTAATTGGAAAAAAATTATAAAAAAATATGCATCACTTTGGGACATGAGTCCTCTACTTATATCTAAAATCTTATGAAAAAATATTATCATTTTATTGTGGTTAGGGTGGTTAGAGACACCACCTACTTATTTTTCTTTGAAATTTAAGTACTATTGCATTGAAATTTCAAATTTTCACCAAATATATATATATTTTTAAAATAAACCTAGTAGTTTAGAAACTACATTCAATTTTCTACAAATTATATTCTTACATATTTTTGAAATAATATAGATAACTTATTCAAATTTTTACGTTAAGTTGCCTAACTCTATTTTTTTTTAATTTTTTTGCCAGTTAAGGGCCTATTTTTTCCATGATGATCCTACACATACCCCAATATCATCTAGCCTCCAGGAAATCTGTACTGATCATATAATAAAGGGGCATGCCCTCGGTGGTGTCTGCACCTGTTGAAACTGTCGCATGACTCACTCATAGTAGAACGGTCGTACAACATAGTCATGCCTCCCAACTAGATACCTATCCATCTGCATCCTTCGTAGCTTCCCTGTGGGATCTGGCCACTATAGAATGAGAAGATAAGGTCTCCACAGGATCTCATCCTCCTTCAGCTGGTCAAATATCACCTTCCAAAAGTGTAAATCCCCATACTACCATAGGTGTCTCAAAGGATAGTTGAATGCTCATGGATATCCTCCAGCTATAGCACAAGGGAATCTGACAGGCCTGGTACATGTGATATGCTCAAGGAACGACACCTGTAGAATTGTACAATGGACCATACTATCAATATCTCAAAACACAAATTGACAAAGATGATAATACAAGTGTGCTAAAATGTAGCAGCCCCGAGCATAGACTGTCCTCTACTCATACATCCCGCGTATCAAGTGTACCAGTCCTCCATCCAAGTGTGCCACTCATCCATCTAGATTGAGAACAAGAGCCACTGCGTGCATCATAATTTGTTTGACCATAGGACCTCATGAATACAGTAGCATAGGAAACTCGATCCACACTCTAACTTGCTCATCATGTATAGGCCCACCTAGACAATAGTGCATATCTCTCTTCTTCTTCCAGAATGATTGATCCCCCCAAGAATACACCTGCTCTCCCTAAATGGGAACTCAGAGAATGTGGTGTATGTCCTCAAGAGTGATAGTCATTTCTTTAGTGGGAAGATGAAAGGTAAAAGTATCAGCATCCCAATGCTCGCATAGAGCCATAAGCATGGCGTCATGGTATCTCATAGGTGGCATTAGATATGCCCAATAGATACCCACTAATTGTAAATGCTCTATCTCTAATGCTAATAGCACTAGTGCATGATCCCTCAGAAAGTGTGAACCATCTTCCCCCTAGCCACTGTCGCGACTAGGCGAGAATCTATCAAAATCATCACAAATTACTCTAAAATCCACCTAATTTCTTCAATTTTCAAATATTCATCAAGCAAGTGTGCTAAAGTCAATCTAGTGTGCTTTTCTAATGGCTCTAGACACTTCAGAACCATTTTTGGACATTTTTCAAAGAAACAAAACACTTCACGAAGAAACGGGACACTTTGCGAACAAAAGGGACACTCTACAAACAAATGCGACACTTTGCAAAAAATGGGGATAGTTTGCGAAGTTTTTTTCCAAGACCCTAAATTAACCTATCCATGCAATAAAATCATTAAATTATTACAA
Organism: Sequoia sempervirens; assembly: GCA_007258455.2. Taxonomy (NCBI): domain Eukaryota; kingdom Viridiplantae; phylum Streptophyta; class Pinopsida; order Cupressales; family Cupressaceae; genus Sequoia; species Sequoia sempervirens. The sequence goes on along the minus strand of VDFB02000454.1, from coordinate 50,045 downwards.
AAATCACAAGGAAAAAGTTGTAGAATCGATTCACCTCATAATACAGCTCATTGCATGCCACCTGCTCCTAAAGATCATCCAACCACGAAGGAGTGTAATCCCGTCTGCTTGGCATGTTCTTCCTTCACCTGTCACTCTCAAGCTACACATAGGTAAAATGAATAGTAAGTAATACGTTATTTTCTTCTACTTCTTTTAATTCCTTTTCACTTCCTTTTACTCTTCCACATTAACCTAGGGTTATCTTAAGAGTTCATAAAGTATATATTATTCAAATCAACATAACGATTATGTGTAGGATCATGATGGGCCAAAAAGTGGCGATATGATGAGTATGTGTAGGGTATGTGGCCGATGACCTTTTTTTTACCCAAAATTGATCAAACGAAAAGGGGTTTTAAAGGATATTCTTAGCTTTCCACCAATATAAATTATGCTTAAATGAATTTAATAAATAATTATTATTCATTTTTTATTTGAATTACGACTAAATTCCTGATTGATAGGCTGATTGAAAAACATATATAGCTTTCAAATAGTATCACATTTTTTGAATCTAAAACATGTGTCACATTCTAAGCTTCAAATACTATAGGATTAAAAAAAAAATGAATTTCATGAAGTTTTGACCAAGTTAAGGTGGTTAGACATACAAGTTTTTATATTTTTTAAAATTTGTAATAAAAAATTCATAATTAATTATTTACTTGGAAAAAAATTACAAAAAATATGCATCACATCGAGACATGAGTCCTCTACTTATATCTGAAATATTATAAAAAATATAATCATTTTATTGTGGTTAGGGTGGTCGAAAAACACCTACTTCTTATTTTTTCCCGAAATTTAAGTGCTACTACATTGAAATTTCAAATTTTCACCATATAGATTTTTAAAAAAAAAAAAACCTAGTCGTTTAGAAACTATATTCAGTTTGCTACAAATTCTATTGTTACATATTTTTGAAATAGTATAGGTCTAACTTATTCAAATTTTTACGTCAAGTTGCTTAACTCTGATTTTTCTGAATTCTTTTCCACTTAAGGGCCTATTTTTTCCCTGATGATCCTTCACGTACCCTAATGGGGGCTAGGGTAATCCATTTTTGATGTTGTTTGATGCGTTGGAATGATGATTCCGCACTCGACATCATCATCCTACTATCGTTATGTGGCATGGTACTTGAAGATTCCCTATGATATGATGTTTCTCGTTTGATGTGGCTAGATTGCTACCTTGATTCCACCTCTGTAAAGTAAGCAAAATCAAGGGGGGCATACATCTACCCTCAAATTGGATTCCTAAGAGTTATATAAAATAAAATTTGGATAATTAATGAATGTGTGTTGCAAGATGCGGTTCCTAATGTTGTGGTTTTGCAGAAAATTACATTGGGGGCTTCGTTCTCTTGCCTTTTGAATAAGTATACTTTTATGTAATTGTGTGCATTGTTTAGAGTCCTTTAGCTTACTTATGCATGTAGAGTCATATGGGCGCTAAAGTGGGGGCTAAATGGGCCGTAGAAAATTGGACCCTCTTGAGAAAAGAGATAATTTCATGTGTAATTTGACCCACTTTTGAGTCCCTTTGCATCATTTATCCTTTACAATAGCATTTATAGGGCCCTAAGACCCATTATTTTTGATCGAGAGGCTCGTTTTACCTGAGAAATCACCTAAAACCTAACAAACAACACATAATTCTTTCATACCCAGAAAACCCACCTTCAAAATTCGGTAGTGGGACCCATTCGCCAAGGGTGGCAAATGAGTCCCCTTTGAGGGAAAATTCAATTTTGAGCGGGAATTTGATTAATTTAACTTAAATTTATGGTGAATGTCGGCCTCTTAGGTCTAAATAACGGGAAAATTTTCCGTTGTTGCTTATAAATACTCATTTTATGTCATTTTACACATCTTTTAGTCATTTTTCAAAAGCAATTTCTAAGGTCAAGTCTTATACCACAAGTCTCATTAGAAAAAGTTGAAGTTTTAGGGTAGTAAACTAGGGTTTTGTAGGTCTTGAAGCTCACTGTTTTTGTCAATAATGAACATTGCAAAGGGTTTTTGATGGAATCCTATGGTGAATCATGAAGAAATCTAGGTTGAGCAGGTACAACTAGCCACCAAATCACACCTAAGGACTTGGTTTCATATTGATTCCATCTTCCATTTTCACTCTATCACTGATACATTTTGGTATTTTTTTTTACGGTTGTTTGTCGTTGTTATTGCGTCAGAATTTCGACGGCATTTGAAACATCGAAATTTTGGCCCGACATCACAGCCGTCAGAATTTCGACGACCCGCCGTTGAAAAAAATACCAAAATGTATCAGTGTATCTTTAGATTAAGGTTTTCATTTTGTTTGTTTGGAATTTGTATGTCATTTCATTTTCATTTTTCATATGTTGTAAGGTTTCTAGGTTTGAGATATTGCATCATACAAATCATCCTTACATTACTTATTCTAGAACAATAGAATAGGGCTTTTGTCATACTTCAAACTTTCCTAGTCTTCAAAACATCTAAGCCTGTGGTTTTATGTAGATTTTTCTCCATTTAAGGTTTAATTACCTAACTAGGGATTTGACCAAGGAAAAGCCCCCATTAGACAAACAATTTTAAGTTGTTTTGTAGGAATTTTCTAAGATCCCGAGTCGGGTTTCCATTAGAAATTGTTATACAGGTGTTAAGGTGCAGTACAAAGATTTGAAGTTGTAGAAATTTAAAAGTGAACTGATTCACCGTGCATGGAAAATGAGTCCCTCCTGAGGTACAAATTTGAGTCAGATGAAGATCCTGGTTCCCGATTGACAAAAAATAACTTTTCTGCAGAAAAACCTAGAACTGGGACTGATTCGCCCAAGGTGGCAAATGAGTCCCAATCAACTCAAAATCAGACATTATCAATTTTCCAGATCTTGTTTTTTCAGTCTTCTTTAGTTTCTCAGGTGCACACATTCTGAAAAACAACCTCCTGTTTGGTTTAGTTTACATTTTTGTTCATCCTTTTTAGCCTTTTGTAAAAAACATTGTGTATTCAAACATAGTATAGATCCTAGATTTTGCATTCAAACTTAGTCATATAGATCACTTGATTGTATTCAATTCATTTTATTTAGTTCATGCATAACATCACACATAACATAATTTGAATGAACCCTTTAGCATTTTTGGCCCTACCTCTCTCCTTTTAGGTGAAAAACCCTAGAAGATTTGGAGAAGTGTATTGGTGTGAAAAATCTATGGTTCAACAACAAACAAAGTGATGAAGTTTCCATCAAGTGAATATCTTCAACACCAACAAACATAAGACTGAGGGAAAAATGTTGGGGCTATTCAAGGGTTTTTTGTAGTCAAACCCCCATTTCGTTGTTCCCAACTCCATGAACAACCAGATAGATAGAGAAATTGAACAAAGTAAACAAATACTTGAAGTGATAAAAGCAATCCCCACTCAAGGAGGAGAACCCGTATCATGAGATAGATACATAGAAAAAATAGTAAAATTATTAGAAAGGGGATAATCAAGATGAGAGAGGTATCACCTACAACCCTTAAGGAAGCCAAAGAGAGAGAGAGAGATAGAGAGAGAGAGCCAAGAGAGCTGTAAAGAGCATTGTAAGAGCTAGAGAGTACTATTGTAGCAAGTTGTAGAGAGTTGTGTGAACAAGAGTGAAAAAGTGAAAGACAAGAGAGAATATACAAGATAGAAGCTAGAGATAAGCTAGAGAGAAGCTAGAGGAAGACCAAATGAATTGAAAAGATAGCATTTAAAGATAGAATAGGAGGGAAAATAATCTTCTTGAGCTATTACAAAGTCTCATGGGTTGTTACCACTAACAAAAGTAGCTGACAAGTGGTAAGGCACTCAAAAATAGTCGTTTGAATGTAAAAATATCACAAGATGCTAGCAAAATGCGTAGACATCCATGTTGTGTGCTGCTATCTAGATAAATCATGCTACAAAATGATAGGCATGAGAAAAGAACAAGGTTTGATGCAAAGTTGATGTGCGAAGGAGGCTACTAGAAATGGGTCCTAAGCATCCTGAGAGGGGAAGAAGGTTAGTGTAAGCGCTAAAATGAGCCTACACAAATGCAAAGGGAGTGGACACTAAATTGGATTCAAGAATGTATGTGAAATTGTAATGGGTGCAATTTTACAACATGAAATTTTTCCCCTACTTTAGTGGGCATATGAATCTACACTAATATGCATGCTAAAGGAAATCTACTAAACAAAAATAAATTTGTGATACTAAAAGGATACTGTAGAGGAAGCAAAAAACTCTTCAAACTAAGGAAGCATGTCCCTAGGCTAAAGACCTACAAAAAAACACATTATCTCCTAGAAAGACCTAAACAAGACAACAATATTAGAACATAAAAAGCTATTACATCACGGGGTTAGAACATATACATGAATAACAAGCACACAAAGGAACATAACAAACTAAAGGATTTGAGTCAGAAAAGTAGAAGAGACTTTGATTTAAAAGGTTATATCAGTACTATGCATCATCCCAAAATTAAGAAATAACACATAGAAGAATTGTTAAATGGAGAGAGGAATGTAAGGATTGATTGCTTCAAGAGAAGAATGCATACAAAATATGGGGAAGCAACCAATGTCAACGAGATAAAGAATTATATACTCAAGATGAAGAAGATGCAAGTCTTGAATCCAGTATACACAATTGAGAAGAGAAGAAAGCGATGGCTCCATAGGTACTCGGTCCTATGAAGATTTGAACAAAAGTGTCATAGGCCCTCAGACCTATGGAAAGGTGAAAAAGAGGCTCTACAGGTGCTCAGTCCTATAGAGTCAAACAAAGAGATCCTACAAGATGAAAGTGCTTTACAGGTCCTCAAACTTGCAAAGGAGATGCCCCACGTACTCGGTCTTGAGAGGCCAGATGTGAAAGGATCCATAGAGTCTGATTGGTCATCACAGAGACTTAGTACTACAAGGAAAGCTTGATGCAAAGGAGGCTCTATAGGTTCTTAATCTTGCAAATCAAGACCTATTAGATAAGCATGTGGCTACTACAAGCTACATTATAGGACAATCACAAAAAAGATAGGTCTAGTCAGCCCACCCCCAAGCTAGATGCCAAGATATAAGGCAAGTCTATTTAGGCTACCCCCAAGCTAGATGCCAATGAATTCATTTGAAGGAGAAGCTTTAAAAGGGAGTGCCTTGGATAGGGAACCCTTCAAGACACAAAGGGACCCATTCAAAGGGATGCTCCAATTGAAATATAGAGAGAAGATAGGGGGTCCTTAAGAAGGACACACATCTCCAAAACAATTTTTCACTTCTCCCTAGCATACAAGGAAGGAGAACCATACAAGATATTATAGAAGAGAGATGTGCTCAAACCTTATGAGAAAATGCTTAGAACGGACATGATAGAGGTAAACCTTGATATCACTTGTCATGCAAAGAAAAGGTGGGTGCATCAACAAATGGAAGAGTGATGAAACCATAATCAAGAAGTTGTATTTTATCCTTCAAGGCCTTACATTCACTAGTGGAATGGCTAGGCACTTGATTGTATGCAAATAAAAAATGTTTTTATTTATCATGTTTATGAAATTTATTATGTGTAGGAGGAGGAACAGTAATCAAGTTGGATTTGAGAAGCCTCAATAAAATATTCTCTTGTTTAGACAAAGAAAGAGGAGTAGGAAACAACCCTTTCTCTTGTGGAGAAAATTTTGACTAATCACAAGAAGAAGACTCGAAGAAATCAAATAATGGTAGATGAATCAATCTAAAAGAATTTGGTTGAATGGAAATCATGTCAACACTTAACTGTGGTCTCCATTTAGATTTTTCATTCAAGCAACCAAGCCCAAAATTATGCTTACAAGGTACACATTCTATAGGGACTTGAATGCCTTGTTCATTACACCCACAACCTTTATGCCCATAGCCATATTCAGAGGCAAGTTTAAAACTAGGGCCATAACATGTTTGCAATTCTTGAGAAGGAGGAGGATCTTCATAGAGATCATTGTTCCAGCAATGGGGATCATACTCTATGGGATTTCCATCATCCTTCTAGACACAATTACCAACATTAGCATCTTTAACAAAAGTGTGATCATCTTCCTTGGAAGGGGGAGAATCAACATTAAGAACATTATAATTTATGAACTCACATTACCCCATGATGCATAAGAATGATCCTCTTCAATAGAAAGTTTGAATGATATTATCAAAAGGTTTAAGTGGATCAAGTCAACTTTATATTACCCAATGAATGAATCTGTAAAGTCTAAGGAACTCCAATCATCACCAAGACATGCATTCTCTTTAGAAGAGGTAGACTTAGGATTTCTTGCTTTAGAAGGATCTTCTTCAAGGAAATCTTCCTCAAGAGTATCCTTTGCAACAGATACTGCTAGAGTAGACGTCAACACATTGGAAGAAACTGAAGGGATAATACTTTTAAGAGAAGGCATAATTGAAGCCTGACCAATAGCTGCCATCTCACATAAGTGTATGACATTAGGGTTAGTCCTAGTTGTGACTACTTGATTATTATGAATGAACTTAATAGATTTATGCAAGGTAGATGAAATGGCACCCATAGCATGAATCCATGATCTACCAAGAAGAAGGTTATATGGAAATTTTTCTAACATATACCAAAGTGGGTATAGTGACAGGTCCAATTTGTAAAGGTAATACTATTGTACTTAGAGCTTTTCGCCTAACATTATTGAACCCATGAATGACAATAGAAGAATTTGCAAGTGAAGCCAAATAAATTTCAATTTTAGGTAATAGATCAATGCTACATACATTGAGCACCAAACTGGCATCAATGAGAGTACATCTAATACTGATTTTATTAATGTTGACTATAATCATTAGAGGGTCTGCTTGCTTCTGTACTTCCAGAGGCTGGAGTTCTTGTGGATAGAATGTAATATTTGGAAAATTTGCACAAATATGAGCTATCAACGCATTAACATCCATCGACCTAGAAGAAGAAGGAAATAGGATCTTTTAAAAAGCTTCCTAAAGCATACCTTGATAAATCAGAGTAGATTGAAGCAATTCCCATAGTTATATCTTGGCCGAAGTAGCACAAAGTTGCTCGACAAGATCGTAGTCACCAGGTGTTTTAGTTGTAGGTTTAGGTGTTGAGGAAAGACTTGGTTGAGAAGGTGGTAAAGTAATAGGTTGATCAACATTTTGTTTATTCCTTCTAGTCTTATAAGTATGGGCTATGACTCCATAAGAGGGATCCTTACAACGATTAGGAGAATCACTATCAAATGGAACACCATTAATAGAAAAAATGGTTTTAGGAGAAGGACTAGCCAGAGTTAGATAAATGATGGATCTCTTAGGCCTTTGAGGGGCAATAGAGACATAGATTATATTTATGGATTCCTTACAACTTATAGATGAATCATTTGAAGAAATATGCTCAACATCCATCCTTAGAGGATTTTATGTGAGAGGAACTTCATCATTCACCAATGCATCATCTCTAGAAGAGAGTGCACATTAGAATGAAGAGAAAATCCATCATTCACTAGTGCAACATATTTAGAGAAGAGTGCATTGAAATGAAGAGAAGGTAGAATCATGTTAAGAAAAGTATCAATGATTTCGTCTTCTTACAACAAAATATCCTATGAAGCAAGAGGAATTTCATGAGAAGGATCAAAGATATCGAGTGACATGGGTAAAGCCAAGTCACCATCACATGCATGAAATGGAACATCATTAATACTTTGAATAAAATCAAATATTGAAATGATAATAGAGGATATTAAATTCATTTTAGGAATAATAAGTTAAATATAAGGTAGAGAAGGGGTTTTATTGCTCACGAGTCTCTTTATTCTATAGAGAGTCCTAGGGAACAAATTTCCCTAAACTACCTCACACTGAAAAGGAAATAATTTCAAAATAAGAATGAGTAAGTCACAAGGGTCTCCTAGAAAAACTAACAAATTCTTAGCCAAAGGATGACAACATGGAACAAGGATGGCAGCGCAGTGTGCTAGTATTCTAGAGGTGCACTTGATTTTGTACAAACCAAAAACTAAGAATATGACAAAAAACAACACAACAACTACTAACAATTTGATTACTAAGAACTTCTAGAATGTGGGAAAGTAAAAGAAAGTAATAGAACTGAAATAAAGTAAAGTAAATGATAAGACTAAAAAGGATAAAGAAAGCGCTCACAACAAACCAAGTGATGAAGCTTCCAACAAGTGAATATCTTCAACAACTACACACATAAGACTAAGGGAAAAATGTTCGGGCTGTTTAGGGGCTTTCCACAGTCAAACCATTCTTTTGGTGTTCCCACCTCCATAGACAACCAAATAGATAGAGAAAGTGAATAAAGTAAGAAAATATGAAGTGATAAAAGCAATCCTTGCTCAAGGAGGAGAACTTGTATCACAAGATATATAGATAGAAAAAATAGTAAAGTTATTAGAAAGGGGATGTGAGAAATCCCAAAATGCTCAAAGATGTAAGATGAGAGAGGTAAAACCTGCAAGACTTAAGGAAGCCAAAGAGAGAGAGAGAGAGTGAAGAGATCTACAAAGAGCATTCTAAGAGCTTGAGAGTATATTTGTAGCAAGTTATAAAGAGCTATGTGAACAAGAGAGAAAAAGTGAAAGACAAGAGAGAATTTCCAAGATAGAATCCAAGAAGCTAGAAGAAGACCAAATGAATTAAAAAGATAGCATTGAAAGAGAGAATATGAGGGAAAATAAGCTTCTCGAGCCGTTACAAAGCAGTCTTGGGTCATTACTATTGAAAAAAGTAGCTGAAAAACAGCAAGGCACTAAAAAATGGTTGTTTGAACATCAAAATGTCATAGGACATTTGCATGGCGTGGTAGTGTCCAAATAAATCACGCTATAAAATGATAGGCATGAGAAAAGCACAAGGTTTGATGCAAAGCTAATGTGCAAAGGAGACTACTGGAAAGGGGTCCTAATCATCTTGAGAGGGGAAGAAGGTTGATGCAAGGGCTAAAATGAGCCTACACAAATGCTAAGGGAGTGGATACTAAAGCAGATGTAGGAATGTATGTGAAATTGCAAGTGGTTCAATTTTACGACATTACAAGATTATGTCATAGGAAGCTCGACCTTGGTGGCAAGGGGTGTTGTGAAGTTTTGGGTCATTTTCATAGGAGCCTTTTTTTTCTAGTTCTCATTGGGACTATGTTTGGGGTAAATACAGGGAGGGTGAGAGATATACAAGTTTATTTTTTGCCTACTTCAATGTGTTGTTGGGGACCTTCGTGTCCTTTGGACTACCTCTTGATTACCCAATTTTTTTAAAGATTATTATTATTAGATCTGGATTTTGTGGTGGATCTTGTGTGGGTTTTTGTTGAGAAAGATGTTGACTTTGGAGATCCAAAGATTTATTTCTCTTACTATGGGAGCTATAGATCATCACTTAGGTGATGGTGTTGGAGTCCTCTATTAAGGTTTTGGAGGTGGTGTTCTTTTTTTCCCTTTCTCCTTTTTGCTTGGTTGTATTTTGGTGGGACGTTCCATGTCTTTGCTAGCTAACTCAAATGCCTTTGGTCTTTTGGTTGATACTAGTTTCATGGTTAATATTGGGGTTCTATCTACCTAAGGTTTGGCTTCTTTAAGAAGAGCTTCTGATGCTCTTATGCTAGCTTTCTTTCTGACTTCTACTATTGAGGTGGAGATTATTTTGGGAAGTGGTTGGGGTTTTGTTTCTTCTTCTTATCCTATTGAGGTGGAGATGGTTTGTGTAGAAGAAGTTGGGTGTTGTTGTAAGGGGGTTTTTGTTGCCATATTTTAGAATCTTGCTTGGTTTGGTTCTTATGTGGACCTTTGTTTAGGGTTTCTAAGCCACTTAGAAACCCATTTTTAGTTCTTGGCTCCGGTCAAAATATGTGTTGGTCTCGTTGTTCTCCTTATTTTTTGGAAGACTTGTCTTGCTCACTATTTTTTCTTGTCTCACCGCTAGTGAGATTTGGTTTTCTTTTTTCTTTGTGGCTAATTTGTAATTAGTAATATCCCTTCCCATCTTTATTATAATCAAGACTAATAGTATCCCCATCTACAATTAGGAATTAAAATTTTAGAGCTAGATAAATAAGACAATTTAGATGCATAGCCATAATTTTTTTATAATGAGTGTTTCTTGAGTCTATCAATATTGATACTCTCTCTTTCTTTAAGAAAACCAATACATTGATAGTTTTGGGGTGCTTAAACTTGAGAGTGCATGAAAAAATAATTAGATGGTAGTTTCCTAGTTCCTTAGTTGCCTCATTTCCAAATTATAGCATTTTATCTTTATAATATTCTTCCTCTCCTGGCCTTTCAATATAGAATATGTTTTCTACATATTTATGTCCTTGATTTCCTTTTCTATCATAGTTGAAACACAACCCTCTTTCTCTCTTCTCTTAATTTTTTTGTGGCATCAATATAATAGGTTGAATAAGTGATTGTGTGTGTGTTCTTATATCTCTTATGCTTGTGAAACTTTTCCTTCTATTGGTCAAAAATATTTTTTCTAAATTCTATTCAATAAGCATTGCTTGGGACAAATAATTTTGGTGAAACATGCATATGTCATATTTGATGAGGTCCTATAAACCCATCAAGAATAATTCCTTCATATTTTCTCTACTACATTATCCACTCTTAAAGATAAATTTTAAAATTGACGGATATAATCCTTGACCAAATTTTTTTCCTTAACTTGGTAAATTGTCTTAAGTATCTATACATAAGATTATATACATTTTGAGAGACACATGATTCCCAAAATGACCTCTAAAACAAATAAAAATTTCCTATTGTCTTTTCTTCATAATTCCATGATCATACTCTAATACCACTTGTAATGAAAAAAAAATCACAATAGAAAAATATTATAAAAATAGGCTAAATATACTCGATGACACATGAGAAATAACAAGACACTTTGAGGGGGGAAATCTTCAATTTTCTCTAATGAGAACACACTTTGTAATTTGGTGGTAATAAATGTACCTCTAGCTCATAAAAATACTGGATTATGCCATGATTTCCACCTACGTTTACTTATATATCTAAATATAACACCTAGTTTGACATAACTACCTATTTATAATTAATAATTATTATATAAATTAATTAAAGTTAAGGCAGCCATAAGTTGACTACTCATAACCCTAGAGACTTACAGGATTAAGAGCATAGAAATTCATGTATCTTGAGTTGGTTGTTCTTTGAAGAAATATCCAACACTTTTAGATCCATATCCATACAAACTCTCCTTTTATTGTTGTGGCTATGCCTAATTATTTCATTAATTATTGAATCTTGTGCAAGAATGCAACTAAAAGAGTTTTGTTTGCTGAAAAAAAATTAACATAGGATTTCATTTTTAATTCTTGGGTATGTGCAGGATCATGATGGGCCAAAAGGTGGCAATATGATGGGTATTTGTAGGGTATGTAGCTGACTACTTTTTTTTTTACCCAAAATTGATGAAATGAAAAGGGATTTTAAAGGAGATTCTCAACTTTACACCAATATAAATTATGTTTTACTTTGAATTTAATAAATAATTATTATTCATTTTCTATTTGAAAGATGACTAAAGTCTTGATTGAAATGTTGATTAAAAACATCTCTATCTTTCAAACGGTACCACATTTTTGGAATCCAAAACATGCATCACATTCTATGCTTCACATACTATAGGATTAAAAAAAGAAAAATTGAATTTCATAAAGTTTTGACCAAGTTAAGGTGGTCAGACATAAGAGTTTTTATATTTTTAAAATTTGTAATAAAATTCATAATTAATTATTTGCTTGGAAAAAAATTACCAAAAAATATGAATCACATCCAAACATTAGTCCTCTACTTATGTATAAAATATTATAAAAATATTCTCATTTTATTGTGGTTAGGTGGTCAGACAGACACCTACTTCTTATTTTTTCCAAATTTAAGTACTATTGCATTGAAATTTCAAATTTTCACCAAATGATTTTTTTTTAAAATAAACCTAGTAGTTTAGAAACTACATTCAATTTTTTGTAGATTCTATTCTTACATATTTTTAAAATAATATAGATAACTTGTTCAATTTTTTACGTCAAGTTTCCTAACTCTGATTTTTCTGATTTTTTTGCCACTTAAGAGTCTGTTTTTTCCATGATGATCCTGCACATACCCTCTTCTTTATTCATTTTCCTTGTAAAGTTGTCCAAAAAGAGATGATTCAAAATCAGACAAAGAGTTGGCCTCTATATACTGAAGTTTTTCCTCTGATTTGTGTTCTACATTTGTAGGATTCCCATGTATGATGCAAGTTTGTATGTGAGCATAAAATTGAACATTAACAACTACAAACATGATATTAACATTACCATATGATGACATTCAAATTTTATTTATTGAGGGTCTACTTTCACATATAAAAATATAAGTTTTATAAGCCTTATCATTTAGTTTCAAATTTATGTACTAGTGTCTATAAAGGTAAGTGAAATTTATTTAATAACTATTTTTTATATCATCATGTTTATAGTATATCTTTCACAAGACCAATATCACATTTAGAAATGGGAGGAATAAAGTAAAATATATATTTAACCATAATTATGATCATCGTGAACAAACCAAACCAAAGAGATTGATAGAATTTACTATATCAAAATATTCTCCACATGTTTTATGAGAATAAAAGATTCACTTTTCTTCTTATTAAGCTAATTTATATGTTTAATCTTTAACTACATGTAAGGTAAGTAATATTTTTCTCATCGTCACATATATGATCATTCTATGGATCAATACATTACCCTAAAACATAAAATTCAAGAGCTTATTAAATAAAAGGATAATACAAATTGAATCTAGTGATATGAAATTGAATGGTGATAATCCTATTAATGTTTACAATGATTATATAATATTGATTTTTATAAACCTATTACATCAGATTTTTTGGTTATAAATGTAGATATAAAACCAAGTTAGCATAATGAACAAAAGAAAGGACATCAAAGGCATGATATTCTAATTGATAGTCCCTTAGTAGTCATGGATTATAGTGACATATTTTTAGTCTATTGAGATAGATCCTATTTATGGTGGTGTCTTTATTGGTTAAATATTCACTTAAATCTCTCTTATTACATGTTATATGTTATATTTTCCCACTATGTCTATCTTCATGTTTTTTTCGTGATCTTGTTACTTGGTGTTCAACCTTTTTTTTTATAGGATACATGCATCCATGATTGCACATTGGATACAAACAACTAAGAGCATCTTTCATAGTTTATTTTTCACATATATATCTATAACATTAAAGTAAATTGTTATACGTATGTATCGCTAATTTTTTTAAATTTAAAATATCATGTGTATGTTTGCTTTACATATAATTATTATCATTTTATTAAGATTTATTTTTTTCTCTCCATACTCGCCCCTTTGCCCTCCTCTCTCTCTTCATGGTTTGTGTATACAAATTATGAGGTAGTCTCAAATTTAAGGAGCATATTATTACCATTCACTTTTTAATTTATTGATCATGTCTCAAGTTATTCTACAAGCAATTGTGTTTTACTTTTTCAAATTTAGCACGCGTATTCTTGTAGTTTTACATTAACACTAAAGAGGGGATGACAAGAGCATAAAACTACCCTTGTACTATTTATTTTATGCCACTTTGCATGGGTGTCTTATGTGTTTAGTCCTAGTGTACAATATTGAATTATTTGGCAATCCCTTTTATCCAAATTCTCAAATCAACTCTCAGAAAAACTTCATGTTATCAAATTTTGAATTTATACATAGATATTTTAAGTACATCTATTTAAAAGACACGTTGAGTTATCAATCTGTACGTGTGCATTTATGTACACACATTATTAGATATAATGAATAATAAAATGTTTTATTTTTTAGTTTTTTAATTCACTCACTTTATTAGAGCTTTTCTATCATTATAATTATATCTATCGACATGATAAAAATGTTTAAAATTGTCTGCACTAATGCCAATGATCAGTATCCTAATTAAGACTTAATGAAGAGTAATATATCGACAAAGGACATAATTTGATATGGACTTGAACCGATCATTTTCCATCCTTAAATTCACTTGTATTACATTCAAATCAGAGACGTATGGAGAACTAAAGGTTTTTTTTAAAGCGTATCCAAAGTCTCTCTTGTAATCGGCAGGTTATTCGCTGGTTTTGTGTTGTGTGCAATACTTTGTAATGTGAAACCTTACCTGAATGAGTGGTGCACAATGCTTTAGCTTTCAGCCTCTCAGAAATCTTACGAAAAGTGTTTTGTTTTTGCCGTGAACTTGCATAATTAAAAGGCGCCCACTGGTCAATCGTCTAATGAGAATGATGTGCACCTTTTCATTGATGGAGCGCATTGATATCAAATTATAAGCTTTGACAATCCTCAAGCTATTTCCATAGAGAAAATTGTATCAACACAAAAACGGAAGAAAGTTGTGGAAACTTAAAATTTAAGTTTACATGAAGAAAAACAAGACAGAAACTTTTTTAGGCTGAATGTCACATGTTTATCAAATCAAGAGAAGCTCTCCAAAACTCTAGATTTTCGCCTTCATCAATGTATCTGCAAGATTGAGACTTAGTATGAACCTTCTCCAAATTCAGCATACCTTCTTCAATTACACTTCTGATAAAATGATATCGAATCTCTATTGTGCTTTCGTTCGTGAATGAAAGGATGTATTTTTTGCTAGATGAATTGCACTTTTGTTGTCACTATACAAAGTGAAATCTTGTTGTTTACTACCCAATACGACTAACAATTGTTCTAATGACAACATCTCTTTAGCTCCTTCAATAAGTGCAATGTATTTTTCTTACATGGTGGAAAGAGCAACCACCTTTTGCAACCTAGAAACCGAGTTGATTGTTGCCTCTAGACACAAGTAAACACATACCCATTAGGTGTTCATCTTTTATCCAAGTCACCAACTATGTCAGAGTCAAAAAAACCTTATAGTTGTGCATCTTCTCCTCTAAACCTCAAAACATAATGTGATATGCCCTTCAAGTATGTTAAAATCCCTTTTATAGTCTACCAATTAATTTTCACTAGATTACTCATATACCCATTGACTACTCCCACTACATGAACAAAGTTGGGTCTTGTGCAAACCATCATGTACATAACGTTCCCAATAGTAGATGAGTAAGGCACTTTTTCCTTGTACTCTTTTTCTCTTAGGATAATTTTATTTTCTCCTTCTTTCTATCTCTAATAATTTTCATTCCAAGGATTTTCCTTGCAACACCCGAATCCTTCATTAAAGATTTATTATCCAGTTGTTATTTTAATTAACTAGCTATAGTCATGCTAGTTCCTATCACTAGAATATCAAGATACGACAACATAAATTCACCATTTTCCAAGCTTTTATAATACACAACAATCATATTCAAATCAATTGAAATTTTTCTTAACCATAAATGAATCAAATTTTAAATACTATTATCTTGGAGTTTGTTTTAAACTATACACAATTTGATTAAATTTGTAAACTAAATCATCTTTACCTTTTTCTTTTAGGCCTTTGGTTTTCTCCATATATAATTCTTCTTTCAACTCACCATGTAGAAAGTTTTTCTTAACACTAAACTACTTCAATTTAAAGTCATTCATAATTGTTAAACCCAACACTGATTTAACATAGTCATTTTCACAACTAGTAAAAATAATCATTGAAATTAATTTCATTTTGTTGATCATAACCTTTGATGACCAATTTGTTCTTGTATCTCTTATTTCCCCCTTATTCCTCCTTAAACATATCTACCCATCTATTGTTCAAAGATTTCTTGTTAGATGGAAGAGACTAAATTCTATGTTTCATTCTCTATCAAATATCTAATATCATCTCCCATAGCCTCCATCCATTGTTTATTGTTTTTTACCTTCACATGCTTATTCAAAAATAGTAATTTCAACTTCATTGGATAACATCAAATGTTGAATCAAATTATTATATTTTTTTAGAGGCCTATGCTCCCTAGTGGATCTCTAAACTTCAGGAATCAGTTCTTGTTGTGTACCCACATCATGAGTAACCATGGGATGTTCTTTCTCTACATTTCATTGAAATTTTGGGGCTGAACTTGTGGTTGTGTCTATGGACATGAACTTGTGTTTATTTCTTATTTACAATCTCCTTTTGTTTGAACACATCACTGTTATTTGTGATGTCACTTAATGGAACATATTCCTTGGTTGATATGCCTTGTTTTTATAAAGTTTCTCACCTTTTTAGTGAATATCACATCTCTACTATGTCTGACCTTGGTTGCAACAATATCCCACAACTTGTAGCCATATTTGTCATCTCCATATTTGATAAAAACATTGTTTTCACGTCACATCAAGATTCATTCTTTTATTATTGTAGAATGTGAATGAAAGCTTCAATATTATAGGAAATCCTCTTTCATAACCACTTCTCCTAGGGAACTTCAACATTTAACTAAGAGGATGGACTTTAGTTAATCAAGTATACTAATATATTTATTACCTCTACCCAATCTTGTTTTCCCAAACCAACATTTGAGAGCATGCTCCATTCTCTTTCCAAAATGGTCATGTTCATTGTTTTAGCTACACCATTTTATTTTGGTGTTAGAGGAACAATTTAAATCCTCTAAATACCATTCTCTACACAAAATTGATCAAATTTTATTAAACAATACTCACCCCAATTGTCAAATTTTAAGCACTTAATCTTATTTCTGGTTTGGTTTTCTACAAGTATTTTGAAACTTTTAAACATTCTTTTCGACATATAAACCCAAATCTTCCTAGTGCGATCATTTAAAAAAGTAAGAAAATAAATTGACCCACTAATTAATGCTACCTTTGGAGGGCCAAAGACATTCGAAAAGAGTGATTCCAATGGTTATGACTTCTTTGTATGTTCCTTGGTGGAGAATATGGTCCTTTTTTTCTTGGCATATGTACTACTTGAAAAACTACAAATCCATCAATTTAAGACTTGGAAGTTGATCCTTATAAAAAATATCAATATCTCATGTGACAAATCCTTTTATAAAGAAGCTTCATTCTTTTCTTCATAATAGCCATTTACAACTCCCACTTTAATTTGACTCTCTAGCACATACAAAGTGTTTGATTTCCTTTCTCTAGAAATCATTAAGGCTCCTTTTGTTACTGTAGACACCTAAATTTGGACACTTAATTTATCCAAATTTATCCCTTTTTATCTAAGCATCCCCTTATCCGCATTAATTAAGTAATCTCACTATTATTTAATTAATACCTCTAAAGTTCTTCTAATCCTTAAGGTATCTAGTTAAATAATTAAATACCTTCCCCCTTTCATCAAATAAATTCCCTTCATGTCACATCCCTTTCTTAATCCTAATTATTTTTCTAATCTCATCATTAGGGATGTGCACATGCCTAATCCTTGATTAGGATGTGTCACATCTTCCAACTTTTGCAAGTTGGCCTCTAATCCCTCTTAGCCACCTAACCCTCCTCTAATCCTTCATTAACTAGCCTAATTAACCTCTCAAGGAATTTTTAATTCCTTTCATCCTTCCAAGGAATATTAAATTCCTTCTTCTCTTCGCCATGTGATCTTTGACTAGTCACATCAAGTCACATGTGAAATCTAACCCTCTTCTAAATATTAATTAATTAGTCTAATCAAGTACTTGCACAATCCTAATTACTTAATCAAGTCAACCCTATTAAATGCTTTCTCCTTTTGGACAAGGCATCTCCATTCCCCATGTGAATTTTTAATTCACATTTAATCCCCCAATGCATTTAAAGGAATTTTAAATTCCTTGTCTCATCCCCATGAGAATATTTGAGGAATTTTTAATTCCCCACTTGTCCTCTCCCCCACATGGGGACAAGTACCTCCTTTATGAGGAGATCTTGTCCCAATCCCAAGGTACTTTGTACTCCTTCCATGTCATGTACTATACTTCCACCTCATGTCCACATCACCCTTTTTAAGCCATATCACATGCCACATGTCAAGATGTGAGGGCTTGTGAGTTCTCAACCTACCTTAACCCTACATCTTGATCTTGGTGGCTCAATCTTGACCGTTCATTTTCCTAGAGATTTCCAAAATCTCTATAAATACTCCATCTTTTCTCTCATTTTGGGAGATATCAGGCATTGTAGCCAACCTCTTGCAATTTTTTTCTAGAATCCATACTTATCCATTTTCATGCTTGCACCCACTTGCATGCATTATCATATCATCATCTAGCTTGCATTTTGCCATCCAAGGAGCATACAACACCAAAGATCGAAGGGCCAACCAAAGGATTAATTCGACACAAGGTAAAAGGTTCTATTTGTTGTTTCTATATTGTGTTGAATCCAACTAGGCTAATCTTGAGATGTAGGTTGTTTTTAGTGTTATTTGCATTATTTTGTTTACTGCTCATTTTCTAGCACATAGAATCGACCTATCACATTTTTGGCACACCCGGTGGGACCCACAAATGGGCCTCTTGTTTGCATGTTTTCTATTTTTTGACTTTTTGCAGGTACAGGTTATAGAGGGGCGGACCCGCCCTCCACAGGTGGACCTAACCCTCTCCAGGGGCAGACATGCCCTCCCCAAATTGCAGAAAGTGGTTTTTTTGAAAAAGTTTCACAGAGGGGCAGACCCGACCTAACAGACAGGCGGACCCGCCCTCTCCACAGGCGGACCTGACTTCCCCAAACTCCATAAATTATTTTTTTGGAACCTTTTCATAGAGGGGCAGACCCAACCTAATAGACAACCAAATTTTCCCCAGATAGCTAGATCTTCCCTCACAGGCAGGCGGATTTGCCCCAGACAACTTTTTTGAAAAGGTGAAATTTTAGTTTTTAGCAATTTTTTGGCTATTTTAAGGGTTCTTAACCCCTAATTAGGAACATAGTTTAATTAAAAGGTGTCAATCAACCTTGTATGCTATGTTTTTGGGTGAGCTATTTGACGTATCCAATCCCCTTGTGCCATTCGGTGATCTTCGGTGACGAGAAATCGTAGCTTACCACGTCTTTTGAGTTTACCTATTTTACTTTTTTTAGTGGGACCTGCTTGGAAATTTCATCACCCCAAGGGACGATTCCAACCACACATACTAGTGGGGTATATAAAGGGGGGAGAGCGAAACTTGTACCTCAATCCAACCACATTGTAATTGGGAAAGCATCGGGATGATGTGAAGAGTTGGTTCGAGCCTTCTAGGTTCCCGACTCATGCTTGTAATGGGTTGGTGTTCATAGTTTGGGCCTCACGTACAGGGTGTATATCAAGGACTCCCTAGTAGCCATGTTCATCCTAGATTAGAGGACTTTGGTGACCATTTCCTCTCTACTAGACTTAGTCTTGTGATTGTTTGATTTGTCTTCTTTGTGTGAAACCAGTGATTGTTTGATTTCCTTCATTTTTCCATAGCCTTTTGATTGATGACCATTGCATTTTTAGTCCTTTTCCTTGGTCTTTTTTGTCAAAAGTCAAGTTAAACCATCCTTGGGCGGACTTTCCCTCATCCAGGGGTAGACTTTCCCTAAAAACTGGTCTTTTGAAGGCTATTTTTAACCTAATTTCATCAGTTTTTCTCCTTGGGCGGACTTGCCCTCATCCAGGGGTGGACCTGACCTAAAAACCAGTCCTTTAGAGCCTTTTTTAGTGGATTTTGACCAACTTTTTCTCCTTGGGCAGACTTGCCCTCATCTAGGGGCGGATCTGCCCTATTAGTAGTCCTTTGGAGCCTGTTTTGGTGGATTTTGACCAACTTTTCCTCCTTGGGCGTACTTTCCCTCATCCAGGGGCGGACCTATCCTATTAACAATCCTCTTGGAGCTTGTTTTGGCCTTTTTTGACTAACTTTTTTTCCTTGGGCGGACCCGACCTAATAGATAGGCGGACCTGCCCTCCATAGGTACACCTAACCTTCCCTAGGGGCGGACTTGCCCTCCCTAGACTCCATAAATTGTTTTTGGAACTTTTTCACGGAGGGGTAGACCTGACCTAACACACAAGTAGATTTTCCCTGATAGGAAACCATATATGCCCCACCATTTGCACACCGTTTACCCGTTTTCCTTCATTCCAGCGCTAATCTTCTCAATTTTTCATGCTCTTTCCAATGACATATACTACTTCATACTTTCAAGAAGTTTCCTAGGGCACCTTTTCCTTCCCCATCTGCCTCCTTGAGGGGGGCATACCCAACCTTTCTCTCTTAATCTTCTATTATAAATCTCCCCTTCCGAGACCGCGACATCCCCTCTAGACAGCCATATACTTGCCATCCTTCAGAGCCATACCTTCCCTCATCAACAGTCCTAATTAATCATTTACTCATTCTGAGTAATCTATCATCCATTATCAGCCTTCATCTTCTTGTTTCGAGAATCATTCATCTATTGTGAGTAGTCATTTACTCGTTCTGAGTGGTCGTTCATCCATTCTGATCAATCTTTTACTCATTTTGAGTACTCATTCATCCATCCATTCCTCCAATCAAATCATCATTTTCCCCATCCAAATCCCCTAAACTTCATTTCGGGTTATTATCCAAATTGACCAAAGTATCTGATATGATCGTCATTAGCAACATCCTCTTAGGATTGTCATCCATCATAAGTTAATCATCATCGTTGGCCCAATCAATGGGTATGTGCAAAATCATCATGGAAAAAATAGGCCCTTAAGTGGCAAAAAATTCAGAAAAATCAGAGTTAGGCAACTTGACGTAAAAAATTGAATAAATTATCTATATTATTTAAAAAATATGTAAGAAAAGAATCTGTAGAAAATTGAATGTAGTTTCTAAACTACTAGCATTTTTAAAAAATAAAAAAATCTATTTGGTGACAATTTGAACTTTCAATGTAGTGGTACTTAAATTTCAAGGAAAAAATAAGAAGTAGGTGTCTGTCTGACCACCCTAACCACAATAAAATGATATTATTTTTTTATAATATTTTAGATATAAGTAGAGGACTCATGTCCTAATGTGATGCATATTTTTTTGTAATTTTTTTTCAAGTAAATAATCAATTATGAATTTTTGAATATAAATTTTAAAAAAATATAAGAACTCATATGTCTAACCACCTTAACTTGGTCAAAACTTCATGAGATTCAGTTTTTCTTTTTGTAATCCTATAGTATGTAAAGCATAGAATGTGATACATTTTTTGGATTCAAAAAATGTGATATCATTTGAAAGATATAGGTGTTTTTCAATCAACCTATCAATCAAGACTTTAGTCGTAATTTGAATAGAAAATAAATAATAATTACTTATTAAATTCAAAGTAAAGAATAATTTATATTGGTGGAATGCTGAGAAACTCCTTTAAAAACCCTTTTCGTTTCATCAATTTTGGGTAAAAAGATAGTCGTCAACCACATACTCATCATATTGCCACTTTTTGGCCCATCATGATCCTACACATACCCCAATCCATTTTCAATCTCAAAGTGGATTCGGTGCCGCAATCATACGTTTATCCTTTAATCCAATCAATCAGTATCCTACGTCACCTAGGATAATCTTTGAACAGGGTTTATAGTCCCTCTCATCATCCTATCTGATCCATCAGTCAATCTTATCAATCAATCGATCAATCCAATCCAATCCAATCCAATCGCATCTTTATCCAATCACCTTCGACCCAATCAATCTACTTCCATCTTGAAGCAGATTCAGTGTCGTAATCATCCTTTGATAATCAAATCCAATCGTCAGAATCAATCCCATCATCCAATCATCTTAATCTAAGCTTTAATCCAATCCTGATCTGAGCTTACCCTAAATCTCGATTTGAGCTTTAGTCCATTTCCATTCCAAAATCTTTATCCATCCTCTTTATCCTTTCATCATCATGAATTCTTATCCTCCATCAATAGTGGTCAAGGGAAACCCTAATTATGTCGACGACGATAACAAAAGTCTTGTTGATCAAGAAGAATGTGACATAGATCCCCTTGACACTATCATTGCTAGTTAGTTTTCTCCACCCGCTTTCCAAAATCCAATCATCCCTTCAAGTTATCTTGTTATGTCTTCATCCATGCCTAATCATGCTCCCTATGCTACCTGTGACAAGGGATACCCATCATATCCATCATATCCTTCATCTACATCAACCTCTTATCCTAGTCTTCCATCAAAATACCCCTATCCTAATCCCTCGTCCACATCCTCATATCTTAATCCTTCATCTGCATATACCCCCTACCCTAATCTTCCATACCAATCTCCTCACCCTAATCCTACATTTGCACCTTCCTATTCTAATCCAACATCCACACCAACCTATCCTTATCCTAATCTGACATCCACAGTTCCCTATCTCCATCCGCCACATCAATCTTCCCATCCTAATCCACCATCCCCATACCCTTATTGAAATCCACCACTTGCATCCTCATGTCCTAATTCACCATGCCAATACCCCTATCTTAACCCTTCACCTAATCCCCCACCTATTCCTAGTCATGTATCCAATCCCATTCCCCTATCTAATCCTAGTCCACCAATCTCTAGTCCTAATCCCCCACCAACCCATAATCCTTCATCCACTCCTACCTCACCATCCAAACCTAGAGTATGCAAGTCTCTCATTTCAAAAGTTCTCCAAGGACTTATAACAAAGAAGACATCTCCCACCCCACACCTTGAAGTCGTGGAATCATGCCATCCCAACCCATCATCCATGGTCATTAGTGACGAGACCCTTCTCCACCCAACACCTATCATTGATGATACCAACCTTAGCACCACTCAAACTGTCAAAACCATCACATCCTCTAAATCCACTGAGCCACCATCTCCTACAATCACATCTTCCAAATCCATTAAACACCCACTTCCTACTCCAAGAGTAGTCAAACCCATCAACAACACCCAAATCCAATCCACGTGTATGTGCAGGATCATCATGGAAAATATAGGCCCTTAAGTGGCAAAAAATTCAGAAAAATTAGAGTTAGGGAACTTGATGTAAAAATTTGAATAAGTTATCTATATTATTTCAAAAATATGTAAGAATAGAATCTGTAGCAAATTGAATGTAGTTTCTAAACTACTAGGATTGTTTTAAAAAAAAAAAAATCTATTTGGTGAAAATATCAAATTTCAATGGAGTGGTACTTAAATTTCAGGGGAAAAATAAGAAGTAGGTGTATGTTTGACCACCCTAACCACAATAAAATGATAATATTTTATATATAAGTAGAGGACTCATGCCTTGATGTGATGCATTATTTTTTGTGATTTTTTTCCAAGTAAATAATTAATTATTAATTTTTATTACAAATGTTTTAAAATATAAAACTTGTACGCTTGACCACCTTAACTTGGTCAAACTTCATTAAATTATTTTTTCTTTTTTAATCCTATAGTATGAAGCATAGAATGTGATGCATGTTTTGGATTCAAAATGTGATACCATTTGAAAGCTATAAATATTTTTCAATCAACCTATCAATCAAGACTTTAGTCAATTTGAATAGAAAATGAATAATAATTACTTATTACATTCAAAGTAAAGCATAATTTATATTGGTGGAAAGCTAAGAATCTCCTTTAAAAACCCTTTTCATTTCATCAATTTTAGGTAAAAAAATAGTCGTCAACCACATACCCATCATATTGCCACTTTTTGGCCCATCATGATCCTATACATACCCCCACTTCTCCCACTCCTAGTGTCACTAAAACCCATTCCGATGACTGCATTGAATCCTCCATCCCTCCATCCTCCCCACTTAAGGAGTCCCACCAAGACTCCATTATCATGCCTCCCACACATGATGAGTCATGCCAAGAGCCTGATCCAAAGCATGTCGACATATCCCCTTCTCCAGATCAAGATCCTACCATCCCATCTAGTCCATCTCAAGATCACAGTCCCCCATCCATTCCATTCCATGATCCCCTTGTCATTCAAGATCCCATCGCTCCATCTCCATCTCCATTGCATGAGCCCACTACCACAAATCCAGATCCTATCATATCCCCTAATCCCTCTCCTAATACCACCCATCCAAATGTTGCTATCCCATCATCTCCCTCTCATGATCCCCCATCATCGCCTAAAAATGCTATCCCTACACTGCTTGCATATCCCCTTGGTTCTCTCACATTCTTCCATGGTGGCCTTCTTGCAGAAGAAAAGCATAGTGTATTTACCACCCATCATCCTCCACCTACTAACAGACTCGCATCATGTTTTCAGAATAACACAAATCCTATCATGGATGCATGCTCAAGAAAATGAACTATTAAGGAAAAGGTCTAGGCCTTCATGAGCAAGGTATTTTAGAGCCCATCCAAGTCAAAGAACAAATTTGCATGCAAGGTCTTGGACCTATTTCCCAAGACTCACAATCTAAAGATGTTGGTACAAACTCTAGACGTCCTCGACAAGCCTTTTTCAAAAGAAATGTCTGCTCTTCCCATCACTCCACCAGATCATATGCTTCCATCCCTCCTCCTTCATCATATCACCTCAAAACAACCGTCCATATTCCTCCTTCATCTGCTCCATCCATTTTGGGTCCTTACATCCCTCCATCCACCATCTCCTGTCCTTCATCTACTCTATCCATCTTGGGTCTGTATATCCCAAGATCACCTCCTCCATCTCATCTGTTCATCCATCCAACACCTATTTGTGTCATCCATCATAAAAATCCCTCTCGCATATCCCATAATCAGGATCAACAAAGGCACATACCTAAACATCCTCCATCTACACATAATCCCCATATTCCTACCTCCATTGCTCCACATCGTCCATCTCCTCACACCCATCCCATTGCTAATAAAAGAACTTTGGATGCTAAAGTAAAACTACATAAATCCAAACATCCACATGAATCTAAGCTCTCCATGTCCCCTCTAAATGACATGTTGAAGAAAATAAAAATCAAATCCACAATCCAAATCAAACCCATCAGCCACAAAGGCCCACTAAAGCAAAAATCAAAACCATGTGGATCCCAAAGAAAAAAGATGCAATGCCATCAAATGAAAAATCTGTAAGAACATCCAAGGTTGCTAATCCAAAAGCTAATCATACCCACCTTTCATCTCCTAAGTCTGTTTTGGGTCCCTATGTCCCGAAATTCACTATTCCATCTCCTCCATTATCCCCACATTCTCCATCCATTAATCCTCTTATCTTTTCACATCCATCACCATATGTGTCAATGTTGGTCCTGAAATCAACACCCCATCACACATCCACCCCATCATTCTATCCATACCCTTTCCAGCATCCCATTCATTACCCCACATATCTCTCCCATCAAATCCCTCTAATTCATCCTTTTGCATAATCCATTTCTCCTAATAAGGTTGTACCAACATCCAACAGCTAGTTAAAACATGAGCTCTTAATACCTCATATGGAACTTGATGCTTTAGTCCTTCATCCATATCCTTATCGCGTGTCTTCTAAATCCACTTATTCACCTCCCTATCCTTATCCATTTTCATCCCCCTACTATCCAAAAATCCAAAAAAGTCCAGAAATCCAAAAAAGTCCAAAAATCCAAAAAAAAGAAAAACCCAAAAAAGTAAAACAATCAAAAAAAAAAAGGTCAAAAAGATCAGAAAAAAGAAAAGAAAAGTAAAGAGAAATAATTCGTCCAATGGTGAAAACTTGGCAAACAAGTTCCTTGGATAAGTACCATGATGAAAACCTGGCAAACAGGCGTCATGTGTAAATCCCCATCTACACTTGGGGGCAGTTTCCTAATATGCATTCCCTCCATCCGCTATGCTTCCTACTATGCTTCCAGCTATGAACCCCTCTTCTTGCTATACATCCTCTTCATTCATCCCCTCCATCCTACCTATCTTACACATCCTGCTTGGCATATCTCATTTATTTCGTCCCTCTATCCTTCTTGTGATCTTGATAAAAAAATATAGGGGCACCTATCTATATATGCTTTGGACACCTCTTGGTATACATTCCCTTCACATATTCTCTATCATATCCCTTAATCACCCATCCTATCCTCCTCCAATTATCTCCATTTTCATATCTTCCATCTCTCATGCCTCATTATACATGACATATCTAGAGTGGGGGCATTTATCTTACTTTGTGATATAGTCTTTGGAGACATCATTCCTTCCATCTTGGTATCCCTTTTCATCCATCCATCTGGTAACCTTTTCCCCATCCTTCATCCACTCCATCCATCTTGGGTTCTTATGTCCCTCCATCTCCCCATCCCTATCTTCTTATCCTTCAATCATAGAATCCCTTGTCATCAATCCATCTGGCCACCTTTTCTTCATCGTCCATCCAAACAATCATTTTCCTCCCCCCCATCCTCTACCCTCATCCCATCACATAATACCTTGTCATTAGTATCTAGCTATAGGCTACTCTCCATGCCACCCAATTCCATCTTCCTCTATCCCCTTGCCAGATCCTTGACCTCACCCTGGTCCGGGCGGGCTCCTGCCTAGTTGTAGGCAAACCCGCTCGGATCATTTTGCGGACTCGCCCCAATCCGTGGGCGGACCCGCCTTTCTAGCTTTTTTTTAATTTTTTAATTTTTTTTCCCCCTCTTTGGATCATCATTTCATCACTGAAATCACCTCCTCCATCATCGGGTTATCCATCCCAATCATCTAGACTTTGTTTCGAGAGTTTTGATTTTTATGCTGAAACTTTTAGAGGCCATAAATTTTGACTCGGGTGTCTGTTTGAGCTGAAATTTTATGGGTGGTTGCATTATGATGTGGCATGTGGATTCACAACCAATTGTAAATCCCTTGGATCACATTTTTCCACATTTTCGGGGCCTCAAACTTTCATCTTGACCCTCAAAATCACAATTTAGTATTTTTTTTAGCATTTTGAAATATCATTTTTGTCACTAACTCAGAATGTATGTCTCAAATTTGGGATATTAGTTGGCAATTCATCCTATCTTATTTTTGGGTATTTTTTGGGAAAAAATTGAACTCTCAAACATATGATCATGAAGTTTCCTAAAATGGCACAATTTGACAATTTTTGAAAATTGCCAAATCTGGAAAATTCTGATTGTCAACACCTTGCATCCCTCAAACTCTAAAACTTGGTGTAGAATCAATCCCATCACATCCTCCAATCATTCTAAACTTCAATTCAATCCTAATCTGAGCTTTAATCTAATCCCAATTTGAGCTTAACCAAAACCCTAATATGAGCTTTAGCCCATTTGCAATCAAGATCTTTGGATATCAAAACAAATCTTAAGATCCCTCCCTCCATCTTCTTCAATTTTTTCCTATTCATCCCTTCTAATCATCCATTTACTCATTCTGAGAAAACATTCATCCATCTCAAACCTCCTTCTATCATTTTGACTCTCATTCAACAATCCCGATCAATCGTTTACTCATTCTGAGTAATCTTTCATCTATTCCAAACCTTCATCTTCTCGTTCCAAGAATCATTCATCCATTGTGAGCAGTCATTTTCTCATTTTGAGTAGTCATTCTTCCTCTTGATCATTTGTTTACTCATTTTGAGTAATCTTTCATCTCTCCATCTTGTCTTCCTCCCACTTCATCATTGTTTCAAATTGGATAACTATCCCATCCCTAAGCTTCGTAATCACCATCATCCTATCCAATCCAATAGGTCTATTTGGTCCCATCATGTCTGTCCAATCATTTTATCCCCTTATCTAAGGTTATCTCATCATCTTTCATCCATCACTTGTCTTTGGTCTTTTGTCAAACTACGTTGCCCCTGTGCTTTCATGTAGGCAAGGTCAATCATTTGATCCACCCCCGGGGTTCTTTCCATTCGTTCCTTTATCGCCTATCATCGGTCTTTCTACTTTTTATATCACATCTTTATCATCCATCAAAGTCTCCATCATGATCTGTCATCAGCCTTTTGTCAAACTATGAGGGCTCTGCGCTTTCACGTAGGCAAGGCTAATCTTTAATCGCCCCCCCTAGGTCACTAGGATTTTTCAGTCTCCTATCTTGTGTCTTGTCTCCTTTGTGTCGTGTCATCAAGCTATGCCCTTATCTCACTGGTTCTTAACAAATGAGATCCACTTGTATTAGCTGATCCAATCAATTTTCCAAATATCTTGTGTCATATCGGTCTTTCGGTTTAGTATCCATCATCGGTCTCAACAGGATGCATCCTTCCTAACAGACCTCATTAATCCCATCCATCCTCGTGATCCTATGGCAAAGGATGTTTGAAATTGATTGTGATCTTTTGATGCTTTTGGCTTTTGTTTATCATTTGAGCTCCCTATCATCACTTGTCATGGTCACCTTGATCAATCATATCATGGTGTGCTTTGACTAGTCAACATAGTGGTATATCTTGATCTTTTCTTTGTCTTCTTGGTTGTCCCACGTAGTACCCACCAAGATCCCTGAGGTCTTGTGTTACATTGGGGCATCCTTCTGTGCGTGTGGTTATCTCAATACCTGGCCCGACCAAGGTCATCACGACTTTGGGGTGTTGGGATAGCCTTCTTGTTTGTTGTGTTTGTTTCATGCATTAGACACTAATCTACCTTGGTCCTTTATACCTTGGTGTATCGTGTCTTCTGCTATAGAAAAAATTAGTGCTCCTAACGATGGCAAATTGCATTTGGATTGCATTTCATCTCCATCCTAACATCTATCAAAATCCCCCCATCCATTCATCCTTCATCACTCTCCCCTCCCAATCTCCTATCGCCTTTGCATCATCTTTTTCATCTCCCTTGCATCATCTCATCCATTTCGAGAGCACACCCATGTTCTCTTGAACTCACATCTCCTCTTATCCGCATTAATAAAGTAATATCACTATTATCTAATTAATACCTCTAAAGTTCTTGTAATCCCTAAGGTATCTACTTAAATAATTAAATACCTTCCCCCTTTCATCAAATGAATTAAATAAATATTTAATTCCCTTTATGTCACATCCTCCATCATTTTTATCTAATCCTAATCCATTTTCTAATCTCATCATTAGGGATGTGCACATGCCTAATCCTTGATTAAGATGTGTCACATCGTCCAACTTTTTCAAGTTGGCCTCTAATCTCTCTTAGCCACCTAACCCTCCTCTAATCCTTCATTAGCTAGCCTAATCAACCTCTCAAGGAATTTTTAATTCCTTTCATCCCTCTAAGGAATATTAAATTCATTTTTCTCTTCCCCATGTGATCTTTGACTTGTCACATCAAGTCACATGTGAAATCTAACCCTCTTCTAATTATAATTAATTTTTCTAATCAAGTACTTGCACAACCTTAATCACTTAATTGAGTCAACCCTATTAAATGCTTTCTCCTTTTGGACAAGGCATCTCCATTCCCCATGTGAATTTTTAATTCACATTTAATCCCCCAATGCATTTAAAGGAATTTTAAATTCCTTTTCTCATCCCCATGAGAATATTTGAGGAATTTTTAATTCTCCACTTGTCCTCTCCCCCTCATGGGGACAAGTACCTCCTTTATGAGGAGATCTTGTCCCAATCCCAAGGAGCTTTGTACTCCATGTCATGTACTATCCTTCCACCTCATGTCCACATCACCCTTTTTAAGCCATATCACATGCCACATGTCAAGATGTGAGGGCTTGTGAGTTCTCAACTCACCTTAGCCCTACATCTTGATCTTGGTGGCTCAATCTTGACCGTTCATTTCCCTAGATATTTCCAAAATCTCTATAAATACCCCCTCTTTTCTCTCATTTTGGGGG
Source organism: Sequoia sempervirens (assembly GCA_007258455.2). NCBI lineage: Eukaryota > Viridiplantae > Streptophyta > Pinopsida > Cupressales > Cupressaceae > Sequoia > Sequoia sempervirens. The sequence continues at coordinate 20,231 of VDFB02000454.1, read as the reverse complement.
AGATCATGCATTGTAGCCAAAATCTTGCAATTTTTTCCTAGAATCCATACTTAGCCATTTTCATGCTTGCAACCACTTGCATCCATTATCATATCATCATCTAGCTTGCATCTCTTGCCATCCAAGGAGCACACAACACCAAAGATTAAAGGGCCAACTAAAGGATCGATTCAACACAAGGTAAAAGGTTTCATTTGTTGTTTTATATTGTGTTGAATCCAACTAGGCTAATCTTGAGGTGTAGGTTGTCTTTAGTGTTATTTGCATTACTTTTTTTGCTGCTCCTTTTCTACCACCTAATTTCGACCTATCACAGTTACCTTCCATGCAGTTGACTGCAAAGTGACACAACCTCCTTGACCATAAAATTTTTCAATTAAAATCAAATTTCTTCTAAGTTGAGGAACATGTCCAACATCCCTTAGAAACCAACTATTTCCATTTTTCAATTTTAATAGTTCACATCTCTCTTGCCAATAGTACCAAGGTTGAATTTTCCAAATTTATTGGTTTGCCTCATTTTCTTTTGATTCACTTTTTAGCCTTTTTGAAAGACTAACAATTTATTTTCATGTGGCCTTCTTTACAATAGTACTAGCAAGTGATATTTCTACCCCTAGATTTTGATCTTCTACCTAGCTTATATCTTCTTTTATGATTGTTCTTACCTTGTTCTTGTGATTTTTCTTTGCCTCTAATTAACAAGGTACCTCCCAATAATGTACCTTGGCTTTTCCTTTTCATGTCCTCACAAATAATAATCCCAACAACATCATCAAATATTAGCACATTTCCTTTTCTATATGATTTCCTAACACCAATAACAACTCTTTCACAAATATCAAGTAAAGAGCACAACAATAAAATTTCATTGACCTCATCATCCTAATTAATGCTCACATGAATTAAGTGACTAATCAAAGTTTTAAATTAGTTGAAATGATTTGGGACATTTCTATGTTCCTTAATTTTAAAATTATACATTTTTTTCAAATGGAATACCTTGTTTGATCCAAAGGATGTTTCATACATGTCTGATAAATGATACCATTGTCCATTTGAACACTATCTTTTTTGTTGAGACATTAAATAAAAAATTATTGGATGAGGAGAGAATAATGGTTTTCTTCAATTCCTTCTTATCCAATTAGTCGCAATTTTCATTGAACATTGCAACTCATTTTCACCTCCCTTCCAATGTAATAGTGAGATTTTCTAAATTAGTAAAGCTTCTAATTACAACTTCCACATCTCAAATTTTTAATAGTTTTTCAATCCTTCTCTTATCTACCTCATCCATCTCATCTTATTTTGAAATATTTTTCTTAACTATCTTTAGCTTTAACACCAATTATTAAGTATGAAAGTGATGACTAAAAACATAAAACATTGGTAACAATAAATAGAACACACACAAATAATACACAAACATAGTGAATTAGTGGTTCACCAATAATTGGTTACATGCACAAGAAAAACAAGCACATGTGGGAAGTCCACTAAGTTGTGACACAAAAAAATGTGCCAAATTGCAAAAAAATCATAAAAGCCAATATTGCACATTCCAAATTGAAAAGCATGATTAAAAAAACAACAAAAATGCCATTTTTTGGTAACTTGCGACTTCATTTGGATTTTTTTTACCTTTGAAACCCACGCTCACCAAAACTTGTTCATTTTTTTCACTCTCTTCTTATGATTCTTCATGAGGATGGGGCCAAGACATCACAAAGATGGAAGAGGTATGTATTTGTGTTGTTTTAGTTTCAAATTTGAATTAAATTTAGATTGAAATAGGTTTTTTTTTTCTATTAAACTTTATTTTAATTTCTAGGAAATCAATCGCCACCTCCAAATATTGATAATTCATTATAAAATCCTCACAGAAACCCTCCCTCAATTCCTAGACATCCTATAAGAACTCAAGAAAATATTTTAAATCAAATTGAAAACAACAAAAGAGAGCTTGGACACTTTATTGCAAGATTAAATGAAGATGTTGCAACCCACCCTTATAGGAGAGGCATTGTTGAATTGCTAAAGTTGATTATATCTCATGTAGGAGCAATGAGTGAACAAAATAATTCTTGGTCCAATAAGAGGGAGGAATTAAAATGATTTTATGAAAGTGGACATTGTAGACACATAAGAATGGCCTCGCCTTGCAAACCATATTTCATACGATGACCATGCTTCTTACTCACATAATTCAATTATTTAATCAGGTCCTAATGTCATAATTATTCCTCCATGATTATTTAAATAAATAAATTGCATTTATTTATTTAGATATGTCACTAATTAGTCCTTATGCCTTCTAATAATTCTCCATTTAACCATTTATCCTTCAATCAAATAAATTTATTTATTTATCCCACTTTCCATCTCACCAAATAAATAATTAAAATGATTATTTATTCTCTTTTGTCTCATTCCCATTTATGAATTAAATCATTATTTAATTCATAAGTCAACATTCCTCCATAAATTAAATAATTTCTATTATGCCAACTACCTATTTTTCTCCACCATTGATTTGATTATCTCCAATTAAATCTCAACCCTTCATTTCAAGGCTTGCCCTAACTTTGACCTAATGTTGCCCTAACCCTAATCATCCTTATCACATTGAATCCTAGCCGTTGATCTTAGGGCTTCACCAACTTTTAATCTTGTCCGTCCATTCACCATTTGGAATTCTTTAAAAGGCCCTCTCTCAAGTCATTTTAGAACACACACACAAGTTATTTTCAGTATGCTTGAGAGCTTTTTGAGTGCTTGAGCATACACATTGATTCAATATTTTGCTTGGCTTTGTCATAGGTTATAGTTGCACTTCAAATTTGAGGGCAATTATATCATTTTCAGCAAGATGGAGAAGGCCAATGGAGGTCAATCAATGGAGGCTTGAAGACTAGGTGAATTTGTTTCATACTCTCATGTTTCTTGCTTTCATTGTTCTCCATTGTTATTAGGGATTTATGCTATTTGCAATATAATCAGAAAATATTTCTCTAATTACATTTGGTGAACCCGATGTATTGTGATTTGTTAGTATTGACTTACCTATGCTTGTTTGTAGACAATATTATGCATTATGTTTACGAAAGTAAACTGATTATTCATGACTTTGTTCATGTCACAACAGCGGCTTGTTAATATTTAGTTGTATTGTAATATTGCACGAGTGTCTTTATGTTTTTTCATTTTATAGAGCACTTTATACAATATTATATAAGCTCAAATTACTATAATCAATTTCTGTTCGTAGAACATTAGAGCTACAGTTTAAAATTTTAAAACTTCTACTTGGAAGCCCAGAAATATTAGCTTCCAACAGAGAAAAAAAAAATCACTGTAAGCGCCTGCCTGAGTTCCTCAATCATAATCATTTTCCACGCCCAAAGCTCCCTTGAATTTCTTTATTGTGCTACTTATCAGATTGTTTACAGTCTCCACAAACTCCATGGTTAGTTTAGAATTGGGAAGACTGCTGACCAGTATTTGAAAAGAAAATGTGAGGAGAGAGCCTCCTACTTGCAAATTGCTTAAACTCCTTCCAGATTCAGGAACTCTGAATGCCCCCCTGCATTGTGTTGACCGAGCGGAACTCACTTCATCAGTGTCTGGAGACCAGGCAGGTCGTGGCATTTTTAAATTGAAGACACAACACGAAGAAGTCGACCAGCATTGAATCAAGAATTGCTGCCATCATTCTAGTAAATCAATACTCTGGAGGAGAACGATCTAGAGAGGTAGAATAGCGCTGGCTAAAACCACAACCCCTCTTCATACATCTAGTTCTTGTCAGCTTTGTGTAAACTTTGGTAGCATCAAAAATTCACAGTGGTCGACCTACATCCACTACTTCTGACATGTATTCATTGATAAGATTTTGCACATCTTTCTTAATCTCTTTTTGGTGCATTTTGTCAACATGACAGTTAATGCAATATTGATAAGTTTGTTGATAAGATTTTGCAGTCATAAACCCATGCGTGAAATGGAGACTTGCCGCAGCTGACCGTTGACCGATCACAATGAGTGCATTCATTTGCGCCGAAAGTTGCTTGCACACACACATGCATTCATTCACTCTACGCTGGCATTCGGTTGAACATTAACTCTGTGCCGAAATTTAGATGAACGCACAGAGGACATTCATTAATTCTAACACTGCCTGGAGCATCTGGTCAGCAGTACATTTTTTGCTTTTGACGTGTTGAAGTTAAAAACTTCTATTGCAACACCAACCTGAAAGCTTCGCTACATTGGCAAGTCAACTTCAAATCTTCACACATTTTGACACAAGCAGAAATGGCTAATAATCATCTACTGAACACGTTATTCCTGATGAAGTCAACATGCAACCGTATCTTCTTCTTATCAAAACCATACATGTCAGGGCTCATTGCCGTTAGAGTTCACTGTACACGGGAGTTATTCATTCATTTAAATATCGCTCTACATTAGCTTTCAATTCACTTTAGCTTTTTCTTAGATTTAGACTTTCATTATATTTTAATGTTCATTAGAGTTACCTTTTTCATACGATTTTAATTCATTAGCCTTTTCGTTAGATTAGATTTTTAGATTTTCATGTAATTAGCTTTAGATTAGCTTTTCATTCATTAGATTAAACTTATTACAAGCTTTTAATTTTAATAGTTTTAGATTTTTTTTTAAATAGATAAGATAATTAGATAGTTTTAGATTTGTTTTTAATTAGATTCCATTTAAATTAGCTTTTAATTTTGCTCATTAGTTTTAGATTTTAATTACTTTCTAATTTACTTTAGATTTTCAATCAATTCTTAATTAGAATTGGATTTTTAATTAGATTTTAATTTAATGGATTTTTATTTTTTTTAATTAGATTTTAATTTAATTTAGACTTTTATTTTAATTAGATTAAAAGTTTAATTAGATTTTATTTTTTTTAAATTAGATTTTTTTTAATTTTTAATTTAGATTCTTAACTAGATTAGGTTTTTTATTAGATTTTAGGTTTTATTTATTTATTTAGATTTTCAATTGTAGACTTTAGCCTAATTAGAACTTACATTAATTCGATTTCTAGGCTAGCTTAATTTTGTCTATTGAATTAGATGATAGTTTTATCTCTAGTTTAATTTAGGACTAATCTTTGAGCCTTTTTTTTGTAGGTTTGAATGTCCACGATTCGGGATTTGCAATGTAAACTATCGCTTGTCAAAGACGGGAGACTCAAAACTACTAATTGTGTTTTTGTAGGACTCACTTCAATTTTTCTTTATCTTGAGTGCCTCTTTCACATAGAAGGATTAGTGGGCTTAAAAAGAACTAGCGTGCTTGAGTTGACATCATAAACATTGGCTTAAAATACACAAAGTGTTTGATGTGTTTTCCTCACACTTCAATTTGGCTATTAAAATGAACAAATGCTTTTAACTTGTGTAACCTTCGATTCAATAATAGGAGTATCCTCTCCCCTTGTGCACTTGTACGATCCTGGGTGCAAGAGAAACTATTATTGACTCTAGGAAATTGGGCCTTCCTTGGTGGGAAAAAGTACTCACCCCAAGGCGACTCAGACTGGCAATGGAGCTCTTTGGCCGAGCTACCCCCGACCGGTATACAAATGTGAATCCTAAGGGAAAACCTAGGATTACGAGTGCGGATGTGTCATATGGACAGAGTAGTACTCCCATAAACCCTGTTGAGCGTAACCTCTTCAGGCTGGAGTGCCACCTAATCGGTGATTAATCTCTTGCCCCATGTATGGCCACTTGAACGGGGGTCCTGAACTAAATACTCTTGTGTAGTAGCCAAAAAAATTCTATCCGCTAGTGTAGCAATGGTCGTTGTGAAGGCATCCACATCTTCACAGTCTTTAGTAGAGGTGATCAGTGTGCCATGGGAGTTTTATGGGCGCTAGAAGCTTGGTTGGCCTGAGAAGAGAATGCACTGTAAGGGGGAGCTCGTGCAGCCAAGCTTCTAGATTCACACGCTAAGGATATGTGGCTGGGGAAACCCAAGTGGAATCTAGTGGATATTGTCCTCGCCTAACCATAGGATTGTGCTTGTCTTCTTTGTGATTGATTACACATTGAAAACATCATGTTTACTAAGTGTTTTTTGGATTCTCAAATAGTATACACAACAATCCCAAATCTAGAAATGAAACAATCAACTTCAAACAATTCAAACTTTTCATCAAAACATCACAAAATTGAATTCAAGTCCAACAATTTTTCCTACTGTCAAACATATTTTCTCAAAGTCTTTGTCAGAAACCAGAATTGAAATTGCTCAAAATTTTCATCATTCAACCATTAGCTTGCATTTTTACCTTAGGTTCATCCTTGTTAATTTTAGTTGCATTCCTTAGGCTTCATAATCATCATTTCCTACATAGACTTGTCATTAGGTTTTCATCTTTGTAGACTTTGGATTAGGCCACCTCATCACACTTTGCAAAATCATTGCCTTCAAGAGTAGGTTATCTTGGGACTTAGTCAACAATCTCCTTTTCAGTCATTGTCCTTTTTGTGAGAATTTCCAACTCAATAGTCTAGTTTGGAAAACTCACTAGTCATTTTGACCTTGTTGTTTAGTCCTTTTAACAAGTCCTTTGATAACCAAAATTAAGACATAGATTAAGCTTAAAGTGGTTAGGCAAACCTTTCTCCACATTGCATTCATCTTAGTCCATACTTTGCATATTTTATGCCTAAAAATCCAAAAAAAAATACAAAAATAGTGTTCACCCTAGTCCTCATTTTGCACCTTGACATTGCATTAGTCACCTTTTTAGTCAACATTATCATCTTAGTCCTCATTTTGCACCTAGTCAATTCTATCACCTTGCATTAATCATCTTAGTCATCCTAGCCATCATTGCCGCCTTGACATTTGGCATCTTTCTTTGGCAACTTTTTCACCTTGCATCAATCATTTCCTTAGGAAAATTTCATAACCACCTTGCATTGTCATAATTTATCACAAAAACACCAAAAATATAGAATAGTTGTCATAATCATCATCCTCATTTGAGCAATTCTCTTTTATTGTCGAAACTAGGCTTCAAAGAAAGAAAAGACAAATGGAAAACTTTGGACAAGACTTCAACACCAGCATCCACACCAACACTTATGACATGAACCAAGACATGACTTTTAACGATCCATTCACCAACATGAACATACCATCTTCCATGAACCTGCCAACATCCTCTCGAAATCCATTCGAACCATTCATACAAAGAGACCACACTAGACAAGTATTAGCTGAAGATCTAGAGGCTGCAGCCCAAAATCCTGAGGTAGCTTCATTTGTAGAGGAATTGGTCTTGAACGATGCTGAGAGATACCTTTCTATGCTTTTAGACCAAGGGGTAAAACTACCAAGAGGCTTTGACATCAATGCCATACGACCTTCGTCTCCAGACAACATGACACAAAACTTGACACCTCAACAAAACATGAACAATACCTCCAACAATAGCACTGTTGTCACCACACAAATTGCTACAAGCACCATCAATGTTACATCTAGTGGCACCATAAGTCAAAACACCTCCAACTCAATCAATGCAATATCTATTGGAGGAACACCCACCATGCCACAAGTAATATCACAATCCATGCCCGCAATGTCAATGACATCTTCACAAATAGTTGGAACTACCCTTGGATCTACATCAACGGGGGCAAGTTCCTCAAACCCCATATTTGGAACTTCCTCTATGACCATAGGGACATCATCATCAAATCCTTATGTTGGAATCTCATTCAACCCCTTTGGAGGAACAAAATGACGTATTCTTATTAGAGGTCCCCAACCAAACATTAACACATCGTCCCAATTAAACATCAATGCCTCACAAGGACAAAATACCAACATCCCGTATGGACAATCACAAGGACAAAATACCAACATCCCGCATGGACAATCACAAGGAAAAAATACCAACATCCCGCATGGACAATTCCTAGGACAAAATACCAACATCTCGCATGGACAATTCCAAGGACAAAATACCAACATCCCACATGGACAATTCTTCCAATATGGACAAGGCACTCAAATGACACAACAAATGAATACCTTTGGGCACCATAATAGTCAAGGTTACCAGATCCCCCAAATATCGACAAATATGGCAGGATCAGACATCCCCACATATTCATCACAAATTCACATGCAACAACACATTCCTCATCAAAGTTGGCAATACCAACAATTGCCAAACCAAAATATATCATACATTCCACAACACATGTCACATTCAAAATCGAACATGCTATCACAATCAATGGGGACTTAAGGGATACCCATCACTCCCATGTGTGATGCGACCAATAATCCCATAATAGATGCCTTGACAGCCAAAGTGGTAGACCTCCAAAAATAGATGGAAAACATGCAAACATCCAAAAAAATGCCACCAATGTCATATGACCTATGTCCATATCCTTTTGACACAACTTTATACATGCCACCATTTCCTCCTGGATATGTGGCCCCAAACTTCACCAAATACAAGGGAAAGACAAATCCTATTGAACACATTCGAGAATTCACAACCAACTGTATGGACATTGCATATGAACACACTTACTTGATGAGACTCTTCTCCAAGAGTCTAACAGGACCCACACTCGAATGGTTCTCCACTTTGAAGGGGATAAAAACATGGAATGAACTTGTAGAAAAATTTGTGGAAAATTATGCCTATAACATTGATACAAACACCTCCATCACTAGCTTATGCACACTTACACAAGAAGACGCTGGTGAAACGTTTATCCCATTTTTCCAATGATGGAGAGGCCTAGCAAGTCGCTGCAACATAGACATACCTGAAAAAGAGAAGGTTGACATGTTTGTACAAACACTCCTAGGCCCATTGAAAAATGGCTTGCGAGTTCATTGTTGTACAACCTTTGCAAACCTAGTCGAATGAGGCATCCAACTTGAGAAAGCACTCATTGCTGAGGGAAGATTAAAATATGGTCCTAAAAACATAAACGCAAGTCCACCCACTGACAAGAACAAATATTGGGTTAAGAATAAACATGTCATCAATGATGGTGTTGTAGATGCTAAGGCTGTCAATGCAATGGGTCTTGTGCTTACCCTTAAAGGGGCTCAACCACAAAATACACAGATGATCACATAGACCCATGCTGCCAATGTTGTATAGACAAATCAAAATAGCCATGGTAATCAGAATAACCCAAATCAAAGGCAGCCCTGACTAGCCAGATAGTTCCCCAGGAGTCGCACATACACCCCCTTGGGTGAGCCCATTGAAGAAGTCCTCAAGAAACTCCTTCAAAATGGTGTCATAACACTTGAGGACCCAAAACCATATGACCCAGGGCAGTTTAAACCATTTTGGTGGGACGACAATGCATTTTGTGATTATCATTGGGCAAAAGGACATAAAACCTCCTCCTGTCAACAACTGAAAAATCTAGTACAAGACCTTATCGAGAATCGTACCATTGAGATAGGTGGACCACAATTTGCATCTAATTCAGACCATACCATACACAAAAACCCACTGCAGGACCATGGTTCTAGTAACCCTTCCACGTCAAAATCCAATAACAATAATCAAGCCAACCATGCTCGTATTGCATATGACTATTCTGGTGGACCTATCATAAATAATATTAGAACAACTGTTGAACATGTCAACACAGTTACTATCAGAAAGGCTCCTGAATGCAATGTCACTACCTGTGGGGGAAAAGTTACCATAGTCGGCCCTCTTCCTAGACAACCAAAGATAACAATCGCTAGCCCATCCAACCAACAATCGCAATCCAATCCATTACCCAAACAATCCGAGCTTAAAGGAAATTTTAACCTCATTGACTAACTTGGGAAGACACCTGCACAAATTTATATACTTGAGTTGCTACGTATTTCCCCAGCTCATAAGGCTATACTCGACAAAACATTACAAGAGTCTTCTATTCCCCAAGACATTGATGTTAATCAATTTGAGGCCATGGTTGGATATCTTACCGCTTCCCACCATATAACATTTTCAGACCAAGACTATTCATCGTCCAAATCCAATCATAATGATGCCCTTCACATTGAAGTTTTTATCCATAAGCATAAGGTCAGACGAGTGTTAGTAGATGGCAGAGCAGGACTAAACATATGCTCCATAAAATTGGTTAAGGCCCTAGGCTTTTCTGATGCTTGTGTAGACATTGCAAAGAGCATTGTTATTAAGGCATATGATGATGAAGAATGTTCCTCTCAGAGCGTAATTACACTTCCAATTCATATTGGACCAGTCATTGTGGACACCACTTGTCAAGTCCTGGATCTAGAACTTCCATACAATATTTTTCTTGGTCGACCTTGGATTCACGCCTTGAAAGTTGTCCCTTCTACATATCACCAGTGTTTGAAGTTTCCCTTTAAAGGCACTGAGATTACCATATATGGAGAGCCTGACCCATTTCAATATTGTACCAATTTGAGAGGTATCTCAGAGCGCCAAGTGCCTATCAATAGTGAAGCTTCGACATCTTCATCCTCTAAATTCGTTGATCTATCAACACTTGCAAAGCCTCCCACATCCACATCCACTTCTGCTTCTTCGGCAACCATGACCACCTCCATGACATCTACCACTTCATCCATCACCCCAAGCATCGATGCAAGTATTAAGATCCAGGACCAAGGGTGTGGAGAGTATAAGTTGAATACTACCTATTGCATAACGAGGATGCCCAAGTCTCCCCAGGTCTATGGAAAGCCTTGCTTCATGTTAGAGTCAAAAGAAATTTTTAGAGTCCCTCCAAAAACAGTATTCATAAGTGGGGTAAAATGAGTCAAGAGGACATTGACAACGTGTTATCTTGGATTTATAGAGAACCATAGGATCCAACTCCCTTGCCAGTAAAAATGTATGGTAAAGGATATGACATGATAAAGGAAAAAGGCTACGATGGAATTAGTGGCCTTGGCAAGCACAAGACAGGAAGGCAAGAACCTCTAGCACCTAAAGGAAGACCTAAACATCTTGGGTTAGGGTTAGGACTAGGAGAATCTGGCGATCATAGTACCAATGTGCTTTCTAGCGAGAGAGTAAATGCTTCAGACTGTGTCGAGACAATTGAAGATCCCCTTTCTGAAACTGACTCCCACGAATGGGAATTTGGGTCCCAACGATCCCTAAGTGATTGTTGCCTTGATGACTTGTTCCTTGAACCTGGAGAGCCTACATTTGAAGAGAGATTCTGGAAAATGTTCAAAATTGACATGACACCAAACAACACCTAGTCCAGATCCTCTTCTACTCCTATTGACCATAATCTTGACATACTCGTCCACCCTACTAAACCTAATGACCATCATTTAGATTCATTTGAATTGCCACATGACACTACTGACCCAAACTCCACTCCCTTTGTTCCTTACTTTGCTGATGAGTGTGAATCAAGCGAGGCAGAGTACTGGATAGAATCTGATATAGAGCCTGATGATGACAATTTTATCTTTAACCTCTCTGAATCTGTTAGCATGCTTTCTGCATCCTACCCACCATTCACCAATACTGATGATGGCATTTCCTTAGTCTACCCGCAACTAATTGATTGGGATCAACAAGGCTCACCCGTTATGGACATATTTCAAAATGATGAGGCCATTGCAGAATTCATGGGACTGTGTGAGGGTATACCAAGTGGAGACCACAAGGTTGGATTTTCCATTGACCTAGATTGTGCTGCTTACTTTGGGGAGACTGCTCCATCGTCTAGTCACAAAATGAAAAATAAAAATAAAGCAAAAAATGACACATCTTTAGGTGAAAACCAAAAGGCACCTTCTAATGATAAAAAAGTAAAAATAAAGGACATATCTGAAGGTGAAAACCTCTCTGAGGCACCTAAGGATGGAGGACTGGACTTTCTCCCTGTAACTTAGGAAAAATCAGCCATGCTCATAGAGGACACTATGGAAGTAAACATATCTACAGCAGAAGATCCTAAGATGGTTCTCTTCGTGACATCTTTGATAGAGGAAGAGAAACCTGAGCTCCACAAATTCTTTTCAGAGCGTAAGGTCAAATTTGCATGGTCTTATGCCGATATGCCTGGGTTGGATCTAGAACTTGTCTTGCACCATTTGCCATTATTTCCAGATGTCAAGCCAGTGAAACAAAAGCTACGAAAGATGCACCCACAGATTGCCTTGTTAGTGTAAATAGAACTTAAGAAATTGTTAGATGTGGGATTCATATGGTCCATAGACTATGCCGAATGGATATCAAATCTTGTAGCAGTCACAAAGCCAAACGGTCAAATCTGCATCTGCACAGATTTTCGGGACCTGAATAAAGCTTGTCCATAGGATGACTTTCCCTTGCCAAACATCGATATCATAGTGGACCTTACAGTAGGATATGAGATGTTGTCCCTCATGGATGGTTTTTCTGGTTATAATTAGATTCGTATTGCCCCTGAAGATCAACACAAAACAACCTTCATATGTCCTTGGGGCAAATACTATTGGAACGTCATGCCTTTTGGTCTTAAGAATGCAGGCGCCACGTACCAGAGAGCCATGACAACCATATTCCATGACATGATGCACAATATAATGGAAGATTATGTAGATGACCTTTTGGAAAACTCTTTGACACGAAAAGACCACTTGAGGGTGTTAGACAAAATTTTCAAGAGACTAGAAGAATACAAGGTCTGCTTGAATCCAAAGAAATGTGTCTTTGGCGTAACATCAGGCAAAATTTTGGGGTACATTATTTCTTATAGAGGCATTGAGGTCGATCCTGCCAAGGTGAAAGCCATATTAGACATGCCTCCTCCAAAAGGGATAAGTGAACTCAGGACATTGCAAGGTAGGTTACAATCCATCTGACGCTTCATAGCACAATTGGCAGACAAGTGTCACCCATTTCAGTATCTTCTGTGCAAAAGTATCCCTTTTGTGTGGACAGATAAATGTCAAGAGGCCTTCCAACAAATAAAAGAATATCTATTGTCACCATCTATTTTAATGCCACCAATTGAAGGGAAACCTTTGATTCTATACATTTCTACAACAACTTCAGCACTGGGGCCATTACTGGCACAAAATGACCATGAAGAAAAGGAAAGGGCCATATACTACATCAGTAGGACATTGGTTGGATACGAGCTAAATTACACAATCATCGAACGTGCTTGCCTAGCAGTTGTCTTTACTGCTCAAAAATTAAGACACTACATGCTGAATCACTAGACACACTTAGTGGCAAAGATCGATCCCCTGAAATATCTCCTAAGTCACGCAGCATTGACAGGTCGCCTAGCTAAATGGGTAATGATCTTGAGTGAGTATGATATTCAATATGTTGAAAGAAAGGCGATAAAGGGACAAGTGATAGCAGACCAACTAGCAGACGCGCCTGTACAGGGTGATCATCCACTAGTAGCAGACTTTCCAGATGAGTCAATATTTCATACCGAACCTAAGTCACCTTGGAGGCTATATTTTGATGGATCTCATACTAATCATGGCTCAGGGGTAGGAATATTGTTTATCACCCCTCAAGGAGACTCCATTCCTAAGTCCTTCCGCATTGCTTTTCCATGTACAAATAATGTGGTAGAATATGAGGCACTTGTCATAGGACTTAGAATGGCCATCAAATGGAAAATTAGAACACTTCATGTCTATGGCGATTCTCAATTGGTCATTAACCAAGTCAATGCTGACTATGACACTAAGGACGAGAAATTAATGCCTTACAAATGAATGGTTGATAGCTTTCAAACATATTTCCACATGGTGACTTTTGAGCAAATTCCAAGAACACAAAATAAGGCAGTAGATGCAATGGCCACAATTGGCTCTCTTCTAGACATTCCTAGTAATGTGCCTCAATTTGAATTCTTGGTAGAACAACTTTTGGTTCCTGCATATGACATACCAGAATCAGAGATGGTTTGTGAGCTTGTTGGTCCCAATTCTCCATGGTATCAAGACATTTATGACTACCTCAAGTCCCAAGCCCTTCCCCCCAACCTATCCAATAACCAACGAAAGTCCTTTATCCGAAAAGCTGCCATATACACCATCCTCAATGACACCCTTTACCGACATAGCTTCGATAATTCCCTTCTTCGATGTCTTGACACTGATGAAGCATGAACGACGTTGTGAGAGGTACATGAGGGTATATGCAGATCTCATTCAAGTGGTCCTACTTTAGCCAAAAAGATAACGAGACTTGGTTATTACTGGCCAACCATTGAGAAAGATACACTTGAATTTTTTAGAATGTGTCGCCAATGTCAGATACACAGTGATTTGATTCATGCACCAGCACAGGAACTTCGGCTGATTACTTCTCCTTGGCCCTTCGCACAATGGGGACTTGACCTCGTGGGCAAGATCCATCCTACCTCGTCCAATGGCCACAAATTCATCATTACCGCCACTGAGTACTTTACTAAGTGGATCGAAGCCATCCCGCTCACTTACATTACGGGAAAACAAATTTCCAAGTTTATCCTCAACTATATCATCTATCGATATGGTATTCCACAATCCATCATCACAGATAACGGTCGTCCCTTCAAAAATCATGATGTCCATGAACTTTGTGAATGCTTCCATATCTGACACCATTTCTCCACACCTTACTACCCACAAGGAAATGGTCAAGCTAAGGCGTCTAATAAAATGATCATCAAACTTCTTAAGAAGACCGTCAATGACACTGGTCATGACTGGCACATACAACTCAATCCTACTTTGTGGGCGTATCGCACTAGCATCCGCACTCCCACTGGAGCCACTCCATTTTCCCTTGTCTTTGGAGCTGAAGCAATCTTGCCCATAGATGTCGAAATTACATCCCTACGAGTCTCTATGAAAGGTCTAATCACTGATGAAGAATATCGACAGTCACGACTGCATGAATTAGAAATGCTAGATGAACGCAGACATAACGCCTTGAAACACTTATAGGCATATCAAAATCATCTTTGTAGAAGCTACAACAAAAGAGTGATGACTCGCAAATTTGACATTGGTGACTTGGTTCTCATGCAGAATCCTAAGAATCAGTCCAACAGAGAAAAACCAGGCAAGTTTGAGCCCAATTGGCTGGGTCCGTACATCATCACCGCGTCATTTGGTTCTGGCGCATATCAATTGGCTACTCTATATGGTGAACAATTAATAGAGCCAATCAATAGTCTGCATTTACGCAAGTTCTATACATAGCATCAGAAAGTCTGGCTGACAACCAAAACATTAAAAATACAAAAAAAAAGGAAAAATACAAAAATATCGTCACTTGGATGAAAACTTGGCAAACAGGCATCTTGGTGACACCAAAAAAATGAAAAAATTGATAAAAATAAAAGAGAAATAATTCATCCAATAGTGAAAACTTGGTAAACAGGCGCTTTGGATAAGTACCATGGTGAAAACCTGGCAAACAGGTGCCATGTGTAGTCGGTCATTGCTTTGACATCTACTATCACTCTATCTACCTTCATCCATAATAAACATCCATTTTTCTGACATTCGTCACAATGTTTCACCTAGACATCATGACATTTCTTTCCATGGCCAATAGTGGTTGACATCATAGTCTTGCACATCGCCTATCATCCATACCGGTTATGCTCTTTCCATCAACTTGACTAGGGGCAATATTTTATCATGGGACTGCAGTGGGTATCACACATGGTCTTGACAATTAGTCCTAAACAAATCCTAAAAATCATAAAAAGTCCTGAAAAAATCATAAAAATTTGAAAAAGTCCTGAAAAAATCATAAAAATCATAATCAGTCCTGAACAAATCCTAAAAATCATAAAAAGTCCTAAAAAAGACCTAAAAATTGAAAAATGTCTTGAAGAAAGCACAAAAACATCCAAATAACATCACAAATCCATAAAACAGAGTCAAAGTTAGTCATGTCAGTCATGTTATTCTTCATCAACAGTCGAACTATGTGGTCTTTGCGCATTTGCTACATAGGCAAGGCCATCAGTCGATGTGCCCTCGAGGCCCCCTAGGTTCAGTCCCTTAGGGTTTGTCAGGTCAAGTCAAAACATGTCAATTCATCTTCAATTTGTTCGTCTGTCCCAGTCAAACTATGAGGTCTCTGAGTGTATGACGTAGGCAAGGCCATCTGTTGATGAGCCCCTGAGGCCACCTAGGTTAGTCCTTTAGGGTTTCTCATTTTGGTCAAATAAATCAGACATAGTCACACTCAAAAACAAGAAAGTCCTTTAAATGTCAACATTCGAATCATGAACCAACAGACAACATAGCCTAGTCAGTCATCAAGCCAAACATTTGTCAAATTACCAACACAATGTCAACCTAGTCACTTTATGGTCCCCTTCAAGATGTGTCCTTCTTGGAATTGGACCTCGTCAAAATGTCATTAGCCTTTTCAGGATGTGTCCTTCCTGACGACAGGCTTCATCACATAGTCATTGGCCTTTTCAGGATGTGTCCTTCCTGACGATAGGCTTCGTCACATAGTCATTGGCCTTTTAAGGATGTGTCCTTCCTGACAATAGGCATCATCAAATCATCAATAACTATTAGACTATCAAATCGTCAAACTGTCAAATTGTCATGCAATCAACCTTCAACACACAAATCTTGGCAAACATATTGAATGGCTGTTGATTTTGCTGGTCTATTTTGTTTTATCTTTTTATTGTTTTATCTCTTGGTCATGTTACTAGCTACCTCAAGGATGTCCCATGAAGGATTTAGAGGTACAATGATGTCTCATGGCCTAATTTTCCTTGATTGTTGTCTTTGGTGTGTCTTGACAAAAAGACTGGGGCAACTTGGCCTTTAGTATGAGTTAGGACATTCCTTGTCTGTGGCTATCTATTTTTCGCAAGAGGACAACCTTGCACACCTTGGTCTATGTCATATCATGGTGTTTGTTGTCCATTTGTCACATTTTACTGCCCAATGATGATTATGCAACGCCTATGATGTTATTTGGCAAAATATTGAAGTATTCCTTTTTCATCCCCACATCCATGATTTCCACACTAACATTTCTTCTATTCCTTCATCCTCTAATCCTCTCATCCATTTTGAGAGGACACTCATGTTCTTTGAACCTACCTATCCTCTCGAGGGGGCATACCACTACCTCCTCATTATCCTTCCTCTCCTCACTTTCAAACTGGGGCATATTTTTTACCTGTTCTTTGACACAATGCGATAAACTGCATCATGTGAAAGAGGGGCAAAATGTAGACACATAAAAATGGCCTCGCCTTGCAAACCATATTTCATATGATGACCATGCTTCTTACTCACATAATTCAATTATTTAATTAGGTCCTAATGTCATAATTATTCCTCCATGATTATTTAAATAAATAAATTGCACTTATTTATTTAGATACGTCACTAATTAGTCCTTATGCCTTCTAATAGTTCTCCATTTAACCATTTATCCTTCAATCAAATAAATTTATTTATTTATCCCACTTTCCATCTCACCAAATAAATAATTAAAATGATTATTTATTCTCTTTTGTCTCATTCCCATTTATGAATTAAATCATTATTTAATTCATAAGTCAACGTTCCTCCATAAATTAAATAATTTATATTATGCCAACTACCTATTTTTCTCCACCATTGATTTGATTATCTCCAATTAAATCTCAACCCTTCATTTCAAGGCTTGCCCTAACTTTGACCTAATGTTTCCCTAACCCTAATCATCCTTATCACATTGAATCCTAGCCATCGATCTTAGGGCTTCACCAACTTTTAATCTTGTCCATCCATTCACCATTTGGAATTCTTTAAAAGGCCCTCTCTCAAGTCATTTTAGAACACACACACAAGTTATTTTCAGTATGCTTGAGAGCTTTTTGAGTGCTTGAGCATACACATTGCTTCAATATTTTGCTTGGCTTTGTTATAGGTTATAGTTGCACTTCAAATTTGAGGGCAATTATATCATTTTCAGCAAGATGGAGAAGGCCAATGGAGGTCAATCAATGGAGGCTTGAAGACTAGGTGAATTTGTTTCATACTCTCATGTTTCTTGCTTTCATTGTTCTCCATTGTTATTAGGGATTTAATGGTTTTATGCTATTTGCAATCTAATCAGAAAATATTTTTCTAATTACAGACATTCCTATGAAAAAGTGAAGAAAGAAAGAATTAGCAAAGTCGACTTGTGTACCCTTTTCACAGACCCAAGAACCAACATTTGCACCTTTATCACATGCATGTAGGAGGTTCCCCATCCATTGGTGCCACCATGAATTAATTCAAAAAAAAAAATTGGGAGTAGTGGTTGATGGATTTTTACCAACATCCATGCAATAACTATGAGGTCTCACAGTATTTTTTTGAGTAAACTCTATTGTGAGTTTTTCCTTAATAAGATGCTAAATTATTTTTACTATTTAGACTTTCAAGGTAGAAGTACAAGGGTTCACACATGATAGATTGGGTGCACGACATAATTCATAATTGGCATTGATACCCTTTGCAATATTTTTTGAGGAAACTCTATTGTGAGTTTGTAGTCCATCAATAAGATGCCAAATTATTTTGAATATTTATACTTTTAGGGTAGAAATGGAGGCTCCACACATGATAGATTAGGTGCACAGTGTAATCCATGGTGGAGCATGCCACCATTGCTTCCATTGTGAAGGAAAATGTTGAGTTGGAAATGTTGGAATCAATTAGCTTGGTTACTCAAAGCCTTGTATAGTGTGCAAGCCTCTAGCAGAGACTAGTGTGGGCGAGTCTTCTAGGACCAAAGTTCCAACCCACATTTTTCACTCTTGCATTGCTATTTGCATGTACGATAGTGATAGTGCTTGGGACATAGCTACACAAGATACATCAATTGTAGAGAAAATGGTCATGATAGATGCCTTGTTGAATCAAACATTTTACATTGATACTCAGGTAAATTTTGGCAAGTTCGTTTATTTTTTTTTATAAACTTTTATTTTGAAATGTAAGAATAACTAAATTAGTGAAATGAATATGCTGAAAATTCAGGGTCAGAGTGTTGATGTTACATCCATCCTTCCCATAAACCCTTATATGTTTGCATCATCGAGTCCATAGGTATGTAACTAGTATTAAAGAAATAATTATTGTATTTGAATAGTTTAACCTTATATGAATGATTGTCTCATAACACACTTTGGATGTCAAACAGTTTGCTAGTATACCTTCAATATCGACACCTCACTATTCTTATCCTCGAGAAAATTTCACTCAGGTAACCTTTACTATTTAATGGTGTTTTAAAACAATGTTAGGAAGTTTTAATAATTGAAAAAACACTATTCCATATGATTGTTCTTTTTGAAACATTGTTTGAAACTTCATATTTGTTATTTCATTTTTAGATGTTAACATCAAATTACCCTTCTGATGTTCATGGCATGATGGACCAGGTAGTTGGTGCAGTAGTAGAAATTTCTAATCCTTTGATAGAGCAATGCGATAAATTAGTAAATTTAACATTATATTTGGTCATTTATTAGTCTATTATTGAAAATTTTAATAATAATCGTATGTAGTTTAATTGATATATTGATACTTTCTACAGGCACATGTCATGCTAGATTGTCAATGTGTTGTTATTACAAATGAGCATGATGATTATTTCTTTGTAGTAACTTTCCTATTAAATGTCATTCCCCAATTCAATTTTATATATTTATGTCTAAACTTCATATTATATTAGTTGATCCTCTAGAGAAGTGAAAAGAGGAGGATGAGTGAGCATGTTTTAAAGACAACAACATCACTTCCATCTCCATCCAACTGATATTTGAATGCAATGTGTGATCTATTTCCTTCCCCTAGTGGGAAATATATATGTATTAGGGTCATATTTTGTATGCCTAGACATGGAATTTTTAAACATATATTTTATACTATTAATATATGTGACATTTTATGTCCATATGGCTCTTTTGTAGTAAGCCTGTATGACTTTATTGGATATATTCTATATTGATTGTATAGATTTATGGCTTTTTGATTAATACAAATCTTATTTTACCATTGCTATGAAATTATATAGTTTTATCCTAAACTTTGTCAACATGAGGATGAAGTAAATCCCATTTTTGATAGATATTCTTGAATGATGTTATCATGCATATTATGTAAATCATATTCTTGAATGTTGTAGGCATGGGTGTTGTTTACATATTATTCTTGAT
>VDFB02000452.1:0-75584 GCA_007258455.2 Sequoia sempervirens | reverse complement strand
CAACAACATGAATGAATGCTTCAAACCCTTGACATGATGATATGATCTTGAATTGCTGCAATAAACCCTTGAAATCTACCTTGAAATGCCTTATGAATGCTCTTGAAATGCTCTATAATGCTCTATTGAAACTACTAGAATGCTTGACATTTTTTTCTAGGTGAAAACAATGTGAATTAACCCCTTATTTATACTAAATTAGGAGATTAACCCTGAAATTCAAAGAACTAAGGCTGACACCAGATCTAGAAAGAAACATTATTAAATTACCACTAGAATGAAATTCAAAAAGGGGGGTCTCATTAAGGTAGGACCCATTCACCACCTAGGATGAATGGGTCCTGGCTTAGTTTACCAGGACCTAACCCCAGGGGAGGGTTAAAAACCCATTCCAGATCAACTAAAAAAGGGGTGTCCTATTAAGGGAGGACCCATTCGCCACCTAGGATGAATGGATCCTAGCACTATTTTCTAGGACCAAACTTTTCCCAATGAAATATTTTATTAATTAAATTATACGTTTTGGGATGGATCTTCGAGAGGTGTCAAAATTAAGGCTTAAATTTGAATTAAAAGGGGTTAATTACTCCAATTACCCACAATTAATTAATGACCACCTAGATAAGTGTGAAATTTCCTTATAACACTTTACAACACTTAAACAAGGTACAAATTTAAGTACATTTTATTTAGAAAAGACCCATAAGGCTTAATTAAGTAAATGCATCCTAGAAAAGTGTGAAAGTGTGTTACAACACTTTACAACACCCTTGCAAAGGATCAATTAAGACCTGTTTTAGTCAAATAAAAGTCCTAGAATAGTGTGAATGTGTACAACACAGTACAACACCACTCCAAGACATCATTAATTCAGTTTTAATGTCAATTATCAAACCAAGTAAGGAAAAAGGCTTAATTTTTCTGTTACAACATTTTTCCCCCACTTTAGTGGGAGGATGACCCCATGTCAAACTCACATTAAAGTATACATCCAAGACACTTAAGTATGTAGCAATAATAAAGATACATGATCATATCATGTCAAAGGCCAAGAAAAATAAGCAAAAAGAAAGGATCAAGCACAACCATTCCAACGCAATGTAGAATGGGGTTGTTTGTCCATAACATATATGATGCTCACTTTGGGGTAGTGGAACCTCATTCTATCCACTAGGTGAGTTGTCCCAATGAAGCAGTTTAGTGATAAATTCATGCTAGTGTATCAGCTTCCCATCATACTAACCATACCAAAGTTATCCTCCTGATAACTTCAATAAGGCATCACAATGTAAATTCTTTTGTAAATGCTTTTGAATATCAAGTAAAAAAAAAAATTAAGGGTATTTTGCTTTGTTCATGTAATGGTCTTCTTCTTAGGGAGCATTGTGCCTAATGTCTCCAAGAGAGGACAAGTCAAAAGTGTTAGATCATCACCCATGGGATGCCTCATTCATAGCATGCCATGATAGTAGATTGTACACTCTTGGACAACATCAAACCCAATGACACCACCAAGAAGAGGACACATCACAAGAAAAAATAAAAATCACAACATGATTTTTTTCCAAAAGATATCATCTATGTATTCCCCCACTTTAAAGTGGTTGCTACACCATCATTGTGATTAATTGCTTTAAAGTAACCAATTTTTTGGTCTAGGACATGAGAGCTTTCCTCAAAAAACCCTATGCCAAGTCATATGTTTCTAAAGTAAGTTGTGTCATGAAATAGGAATGAAGGGTTTCCCCCACAAATACATAAGGGATCTATGGATTTGGGGTTAGTATGTTTGTGCTAAAATGTTGTCATAGAGCATGGAACTATCATCATTTCCCAAATACTCATAGAATTGAAAGAATGACACAAAGAAAGCGAAAACAAAGAAAAACCTTTCGGGTCAACATGGAAGAAATGTGAATGTCTCAATGACTTGCATCATCCCCAAAAGGAAGGACATATAGAGGAATTCACAAAAATAGAGAGACACATCAAATGAAACATCATGAGGGATCACATTACACACATGCAATCATAAAAAAAAAAATACTAGTAAGGCACAGGTGATTCGACCTAAAGCAATTCGTCTACCTCCCAATCTTGGTCGGTATAAACGGAAGGTGGGAAACTAGCCAAAGGGACAACGACAAATGCATTACTAGGACAAGGCTATCAAATTCTTGCCTCCACTTTGTGCAAGACAAGAATGAGCCAAGATAAGTGAGGAAAATTAGCTCCTTGCATTAGAGAAAATGATTTGAAATAAATGTAAAACATGTAATAGTGAGAATGTTTTAAGATTCTACAACTATTACATGACAAGGAGCATAATGGTATGTTATTCAATCATTGGATGGAAATCATTGCCATTGAAGTGAAAATTGCTCAATACCGATTTAAATGTGACACTCATCAGTATTATTTCCAAGAGTTTTGTGGTATCAACAATGTGGAAAATTTGCATCTTTGGGATAATCTTATCTTTTATTTCATTGGTGGTAATGTTATAAGTTCTTTGTTTAGAAGCAGTTGTAGTTTCCTTTCACTTTCAGGTGGTGGGCAAGGGAACTTTAGTTTCTTTAGCTTGTAAGGCCTCTTGCGCTTGCTAGATTCACCAACTTCTCTAGATGGTATTAGGGCAAGAGGTCCCGAGATGATCTTTTCTTTGTTATCCTTATCCTTAGGAGGTATGGGTTTCTCTTTAGGAAGGAGGAAACCTATATCAGTAGGAGGATCTAAGACAATCTTACCATCACTACGAAGCATTAGGTATTCCTTAGGAGCACTTATGTTGAGAGGGGGATTTTGATATCCTAACCCTTTGGTTTCTTCAGTTGATATTTGTTCTAGGAGTTGATGAATTTTATGTTCACTTGTTGTATCACAACCTTGTTTATGTAAGATTATGAATCCTTTACCATATATCTCCTCAAGGTTGATTGATGTTTTGGTTACTTTGTTGGCATAGCATGGTTAAATTTTTGCTTGTTTAGAGGAGCTAGGTTCACTTATTCTAGGGAACTTAGTCTCAACTTGTGACTCAATTTCAAGGTGTAAAAGACCAAATATTTCAAGTTATGTTGGTTGTTTCATTGAAGGATAAAAGGATGCATTGGACTCAAGGTTGTTAAGGAAATCATTTATGAATTCATTCATATTGGCATCATTTTCCCCAATGATTTCAACACCATGATGAGGACATGCATTAAGAGTTTTGTGAGCATGAGTAAGTTCAATTTCATTAGGGTCATTACCAAAAACACAATTTGAAACATCAACCAAAGAGAACAAGGACTTCCACACATTTCCTAAACAGATCTTCATTTTTAGCATTTTAGACCTAAACATGGTAATTTATTGATTACACAATGCAATAAGTTGAAAATGAAATGTTTTGATGAAATTTTGAACTTTTACCAATGCACTAAAATGAAGCAATTTAAGCTAAATTCAATGAGATTGATGAAACAAAAAATTAGGAAACTAAAATAGAAAGGTAACAGCACCAAAAAAAAACTAAAAAATGAGATTTTAATGTCCTAAAAATGTAGAGCAGTAGCTAAAAGGGACTCATTCACTAGCAAGGGCGAATGGGTCCTGGTTAGATATTTCTGAGATGTTTATATGGATTTTAGAGTGAATTTTGATGCTTTTCCATTTTCCAGAAGGTTCAAATCAAACTTGATTAGGGACTCATTCACCAGTAAAGGTGAATGGGTCTTGGTTAGGTATTTTTAAACTATATTTTGATGATTTGCAAGTTCTTAGTTATATCTTTCAGCTCCAAGTCTGAGATAGTGCTCGCTTCAATTTCAGATTTTCTAGAAATTCAATGTAAAAATGCAATGAAAAGATGAAATGCAAGGCCTAATTTGAAATGCAATTTTGTATTGATTTTAAAATGAAATTGTATGAGATCTAAATGAGATGAAAAATGATTTTATTTTTTTTGTAATTTTCATATTTAAAGAGATGCAAAATAATGCAAATCTAAACCCTATATGATATGCAAGATTTCAATGCAAAAAAAGTAACCCTAACTAAGATCTTAATTCAATGTAAATGAAAATGAATGTAAGATCTAACTTAATATGCAATGAGACTCCAAAAATCAAAAAATTGCAATGGTCATTATGTTGGGTTCACCAAAATGATTATGTGAAAAATAGGGTAAGATTCAAATGCATGAGCAAGAGGATATACCACTAAAAAAATTCACACTAAATCACTACAAAAAGATGTAATTATGAGAGCCAAAAGATGAAAATAACAATCATAAATGCTATCTAACTATTATAGAAACTATGGGGGAAGTTTTTAGAACATAAAAAATTGTGTACCTGGCCAAAAAGTTGTTTTTGAGCTATAGAGGACTCATTTTCCTTCAGTGGCGAATGGGTCCTTTTAGGGTTTTGGAAAACTGATTTCAGGGTCCTGTTCCTTGATTTCTATACTCTCAAATTCCTTTTTATCAACTTTTGGAAGTCGGTATGAAATTCTATAGCTTTGATTCTTTGATTTTGCACTTTGAATGACAACTTTTGCAACTTTGCAACTTTTACAATTTTGCTCCAAATCTTGCTCCACTTGATCTTCAACCTGTAAATCTGCAATCACACACTCAAGGGAGGGAAAAACTTGTTGTTTGTTAGTGAATGGGGGTTTTCCTCAGTCAAACCCCTTGTAGGTAATTAAACCAAATGATGAAATGAAGCATGAACATGAAATAATGTAACTAATGTCACCTTGGATGATATCTTCTGATGTAAATTGTAAACTAACATGTAGTGGCCATGAAGAATGTATATCTTTTATCCTTGGATGTGAGGTGAACAATAGTTGCAAGTAGATCTTCAATGCTACATCTAATTATTTAGCTCAACAACATGAATAAATGCTTCAAACCCTTGGCATGATGATATGATCTTGAATTGTTGCAATAAACCCTTGAAATCTACCTTGAAATGCTCTATAATTCTCTCTTGAAATTTCTAGAATGCTTGTCAATTTTGCAAGGTGAAAACAATGTGAATTAACCCCTTATTTATACTAAATTAGGAGATTAACCCTGAAATTCAAAGAACTAAGGCCGACACCACATCTAGAAAGAAACATTATTAAATTCCCACCAGAATGAAATTCAAAAAGGAGGGTCTCATTAAGGGAGGACCCATTCACCACCTAGGGCGAATGGGTCCTAGCTCAGTTTACCAGGACCTAACACCAGGGGATTGAAAGAGGGCTAAAAACTCATTCCAGATCAACTAGAAAAGGGGGTCTTGTTAAGGGATGACCCATTCGCCAACTAGGGTGAATGGGTCCTACCACCATTTTCCAAGGACCAAACTTTTCCCAATGAAATATTTTATTAATTAAATTATAAGTGTCGGGATGGATCTTCAGGAGGTGTCAAAATTAAAGCTTAAATTTGAATTAAAAGGGGTTAATTACTCCAATTACCAGTAATTAATTAATGACCACCTAGATAAGTGTGAAAGTTCCTTATAACACTTAAACAAGGTACAAATTTAAGTATATTTTATTTAGAAAGGGGCCCATAAGGCTTAATTAAGCATATACATCCTAGAAAAGTGTGAAAGTGTGTTACAAAACTTTACAACACCCTTGTAAAGGATCAATTAAGGCATATTTTAGTCAAATAAAGGTCCTAGAATAGTGTGAATGTGTACAACACATAACAACACCACTCCAAGACATCATTAATTCAGTTTTAATGTTAATTATCAAACCAAGTAAGGAAAAGGCTTACTTTTTCCGTTACTATAGATTAAAACCCTAATTTCATGATATACTAAATGGATGCAATTAAGTTACCATGGAAGCCATTAATGGATTCTCTAAGCTAATAGTGCATGTAAAATAACCTAAAATGCTTTTAAAACATAAAATGTGAGTGCAAGTGGATGTGATTTTCAACAACATAAGTTTGCTTTGAAAAGGTGGACCCCTATTCAATAGATGCAAGGTCTATTTATAGAATAGGAAAAATGAAACTGATGATCAAGATTAATAGAATCAATCAATGGTCAAAATGGAAGGAAAATGAAGGCATGGATCATGGATTCCCATCAAGGGTTAAGAATGAAAGATGATATTTAATCAAGGGCTTACATTCATCCAAACAAACACACTTTCAAAACTTGCACAAGAAGTTTGTTGAAAGTTTTTTATAAAGAAGAATATTCATTTTTTTCAAATGAGTGAAGAGGGAAGGAATATTCCATGGGAATATTCCCCTTTCGAAGGAAAAATAGCATTTAGTTAATTAAAACCAAATTTTAATGTGCAAAGGGGGAGTAATATTCCATGGGAATATTCCTTTTTTGAGGAATGTGCAAAGGAGGAATATTCCCTTGCAAGTGGGAGGATTAGATTTAATTAAAAATTTGATAATTAAAAAAAAGTTTCAATTATGCAAATTAGGAGAATTAAATGATATTCATTAAATAAAATGATTTAATGAAAAAAGGGGGGATGTGATATGATATTCAATTAAATAGCTTAGGGTTATTTAATTAAATAAGAGGACTTAGGGATTAAATTAAATAAGTTGATTTATCCAATTTAACAAGACGAAAGGTAGTATGAAAGGGGGAGGAATTGACCTAATTAGATCAATTAGATTAATAGATGAAATTTAACATAATTAATTAAATAGCTAGGCTAATTTAATCAATTAAACCAAAAGAGGATGGGTTTCAGGATGAAGCGATGTCAATATATCAAATTTGAGTGCATGCTATCATTCAAGACATTTTTTGGTGTCTACAATTGTAATTTCAAATGGATTATTAAGTAATATCATGTTGTAAGACTTTATTTGGTCTTTTTAGTATAAGGTAATAGCAAATTATTGGCTATCAAAGTATATTTTAAACTATTTCAATGAAGATTTTATAAGATTCTAGTACTTTGTAACCCTAGATAGGTGTTGATCAAATTAAGAGAACATTCATAAATCCCCAAAAAATATATACAATGAAAATTCTCAAGCCATTCGTAATTAATTGATAATTATTTTTACATCACATACAGATTCTTGAATATTTGCAAGGATGTCAAAGGTTGTGGTATTTTATTGTGAAAATCCTTATCACAAGTGTATGAGAAGTAATATACTAGATATCATTTTTTATTATGTTACAATTTTTTAGGTGATATCATAAGGGAAATCTACCTAGGTTTTGTAGATCTAAAGTGCAAGGGAAACTAATCTTAATAGAAAAAAATGTTTGTTGGACAAATTCCTAGTATCCTTAAATATAAGAATTGGTTAATATTTAGAGGGAACTGAAGAATGAGTTGGAAACACCAACAAGGCTAACATCAAGGCATGTAAGAAGGGAAACCCATATGTTGAACTATAATGTGTATGTACTCCTACTATAGACTTTTATTTTGAATGTTAATAAAAGGATTATTCTAGTTGTTGGTTACAAATTTCATTTTTTTCCCAATCTAGTTGTTTAGTAAAACCCTTGGATCTTGACTTGCACCAAGTTCTATCAAAGCCTATTATAATCTTTGAGAATATAGAAGTGTGAGTAAAGGTCTTGAGAATATTTTTTTATAGGAGGAAAAATGGTGAATAACCTACAACTATACAGGACCTAAAGAAGCATGACACATAGAGGAAGAGGTAAAAGGGTTCATGAGTTGGGGATTTAGCACTTCTAGATATGTTGAGAGACATCATAGATAG
The DNA here is from genome assembly GCA_007258455.2 of Sequoia sempervirens. NCBI lineage: Eukaryota > Viridiplantae > Streptophyta > Pinopsida > Cupressales > Cupressaceae > Sequoia > Sequoia sempervirens. The sequence continues at coordinate 67,864 of VDFB02000452.1, read as the reverse complement.
ACAGGATGCAATGGAGAGAACACAACATAAGGGAGTACTTGTAGAAGATTTGAGTGAAAATGAGGAAGGATTTAGTGAAGAATAAGGAGAAGGAGGAGATGAACATGAAATAATATTTCTAAGTGCAATGAAAAATAGCCAATAAACCCCATGTAGAACTAATCAGTTGCAATGGTAGCCTAAATCCAAAGGAGTTGATAGACTAGAGGGTAAGTCTTACAACTACATAGTTAAAGGGACATGTATCTCTATGGTGGGATCATGTACAAGTTGAGAGATAAATAAATGGAAAGGATAAAATTAAAAACTTAGAAAAGGATAGTAACCAAGTTGAAGGCCAAGTTATTTCAAAGAGACCATCAAATCACCATGTTCAAGAAGTTATAAAACCTCAAGTAGAAAGAGGAAAGTGTACAAGACTACATAAAATAGTTTTACAAATTGAGCATCAAAGCTAGCCACATTGAAGATGATGTTGAGAAGGTATCTAGGTGGTTCAATGGTTTACATCATTCTATTCAAGATGATATTAGCATGGTAAGAATTACCAATGTAGAAGAAGCCTATCAATTTGCATTGAAGGAAAAGGAAAAGATCTCCAAAAGATAGAAAATTTCTAGGGGAAGAGGTAAATCCTCAAGAGGAAAAGGACAATACAATCATGGATGTGGCTATCAAAACAAACAAGGAGAATAAAGTACTTATCAAACTAGCACCCAAGAAGGTAGAGGAAGGGTTGATTATTATAGAGGTAGAGGAAACTTTAGAAGGGGAAGAGGACTTGGTGGAACATGTTTCAAGTGTGGAGAGGCTAGAAATAAAACATTTGAATACCCTCAAACATGTAACATCCTATGAGCATATGATAATGTGATCAGATGGATTTTTGGATATCGGATGTAATGCAATTGTGATTTATCTTGTTGGAATTTGTTTTGTTAATAATATGATAATTATTCCATGAGGTGAATAAATATGATGAGCTACTTAGTTCTTTAAAATGCTTCTACATAGATATCATGTTGCAATCGCATGCTTTGTTTTATTATGATGATGGAAAATAGTAGAGGAAAGCAAAAAAATAGTCCATATAGCACAAGCTAAGGAGGAGAGTGTGGCAAGTTTGGCCTCACCACAATGTGGAGAAGAGCTTGAGGATGGAGAATCCTTAATGTTGAGAAGAGTTCTTCTAAAACTAGAGAAGATGCAAGGAGAACTTGAGGAGAGAAGAAATATGTTTAGAGCCAGATGTAATTATAGAGGAAAAGGATGCAAAGTCATTATGGATAGTGGAAACAATAAAAATATAGTGTCAAAAGAGATGGTGAAAATTTTGAAGTTGAAAAAGTTGAAAAAATCCACTCCCTACAAGGTTTAATGGTTGTAGAGAGGGCAACATTTGTTGGTAAGTGAACAATGACTTGTTAATTTTTGTATCAAAAATTATAAGGATGAGATAATGTGTTACATAGTTCCAATGAATACATGCCACATTCTATTAGGAAATTCTTTCCAATATGATAGACAAGTCATTCTTTGTGGAAAGAATAATTGTATAAAAAATAGGATAGATGGAAATGAATTTGTATTGAACCCTTTGAAGGATAAATATGAGGAGGTTGAGAAAATAAATAGAGTTTTCTTAGTGACTAGAAGATAATTCCTAAAGGACACAAGAAAGGAGAAGGTATGTTTTTCCTTCCTACCAAAACCTATTGAAGTTAGGATGGTAGAAAAGGGGGGAAGTTCCCATAGACATCCAAGAAATTTTGGATGAGTTTACAAAGATTTTGATGAAGGAATTACCTGATGGATTAGTATAATTAACTTCATGGATACAAAATTGGGTGCTAGCCTTCAAAATAAGGAACCATATAGAATGACACCCATGGATATTACACCGCGAGTGATATTACCTATTTACTATTACCTTGTTTAGTTAAATTGCTTGAATATATGAATGAGTTTATGAATCTTTATATGAATGTGTTTTATGAATCTTTATATGAATGTGTTTTATGAATCTTTATATGAATTTGTGTTTAATGAATCTTGAATGGAAGTATGATGAATGAGTGGGGATGCAATTTGAAATTTTATAATGATTCTAACTATGAAATGTATGATGCATATGATTATGTTGTGATTGGATAACTATTGTTATGATGTGCTAAGTTGAGTGTAGGAATAGGTTCAAACCTTTGGAAGAGAGGGGAAGCATCACTCAGGAGAAGAACTTCATCTAGTAACCCTTAATGATCCTAACTATTCACACACTCACACCCTAGTTGGTCTATGTTGATTCAAGTTAGTTTGGGAATAGGTAATTAATCTTTGGTTTAGATGTGAATGTTGTGATTAAGTAATGTGATTAAGTCTTGATGTCATGTGAAACTCCTTCCTTGTGTGTTTATTGTGGTATTGATGAGATATATGCATAAAATGTATATAAATGTATATATGTATGTGTCTACAGTAGACTCATACATGTGAGTGAATACATACAAGAGTATACATAGGTAGACGTACCTACGCATGCTCATGGATGGATTACGAATATGCATGGGAATATTGATAAGACTAAGGTAGTATAAGTGTTTTTATAAATATATTGAAATGGTATTATGTATATATATGTATGTATGTGTATATCTATGTGTATATATATGTATATGTATATATATATGTATATGTATATGTATATATGTATATGTATATATGTATATGTATATATATATGTATATGTATATGTATATATGTATATGTATATATGTATATGTATATATATATGTATATGTATGTATATATAATCATATATATACGTAATATTATTCTTTATATATATATATATGTTTATTTTTCCTGCAATTAAATGTATCTAATAACTTTATGAAATAAATATATATTGATATATATATATATTTCGATGGATATATATACATATATATATGATATTGTAGACACATAAAATATACCGATTGACATTGTGCATCTGATCCCAACTACTAACATCGTTTCATCCTGAATTATCCCTCGGTCTAACCATTTAATCAAATTTCCTTATTTGATTAAATTCATCAATTTCCTTCCTTTAATTAAATAAATCACTTTATATAATTAAGTCTCTCTTTTGTTAATTAAATCAATCAATTTGATCTAATTATCCCTATTTAATTAAATAATTAATGTTATTTTATTAAATCTCTAAATTATATCTATTAAATTAAATAAATTAAAACCTTATTTAATTTAATCTAGCATCATCTCTTTTAATTAAATAAATCAAAATCTTTATTTAATTAATCTCTTATCACATTCCTCTGATATTTGATTTAAATAAATCCACAAATCTAAGTCAAATTTGTCACATCATCTAATCCCTTCATTAAATTAATTAACCTTTGATTAATTTAATCTCATATCATGTCCCATCCTCCAACTTTTACCACTTGCACATGAAAATAGATTTAATTGATTTATTAAATCTCTATTTTCCTCAACAAGGCATCTTTTGGAATATTCTCCAAGTTTGAATTCAAAAAATCCAAGTTGACATGTACATCCAACAAGGAATTTACTCCATCTTACATGACCTTTGCCTTGAGCCAAGTGGCATTTAATGCATTTTCCATTCCCTCTTGCAAGTCATTTCAACAAATTTGAAATTCAAAAATATGCATTTATTGCCACAATCCTCAAAACTTGCACATCCTCCATCCACTCATAGATTGACAAGTGGCATCTTGCCATTGGATGAATGTTAGTCCCACATTGCTCAATTTTAGACATTCATCCTTCAATTTCATCTATAAATAAGAGGCTTCATTCCTCATTTCATCATCCACAAATTATGAAAAGTTACCATGCTCAAATATCTATCAAATTCCATCCATCATTCTTGAATCTTAGCTAGGTTATGCAGGTTTTTAGCTTGGAGCATTCATCATCCTTCATCAAAGTGGATCAATTATCATCAACACGTCAAGCTTGCATCATAGGAATTGGGAAAGGGCCAATTTTCACATCAAATTGGCACCAATTCCCCCATGGGATCATAAGTTTGCTAGTTTAATTAGGATTCAATCTCTTTTATTGTATTTCATTGTGTTCTTCATTGCTTTTTTCCTAATTTGAGCTATGTTAATGGATTTCATGGGGAATCCTTGTTCTTACTTGCAAATTCTAATCTAATGTGTTTGTTCTTATTGTTTTGTAGGTATTAGGATTGGGGTTCACATAGATATATATAATATATAAATGAAAGTCATTTGTGATAATTTCTAAGCGCAATATATATATAGCGTTATTCTTAAGGGAAGCACTTGAATGAATAATGTGCATATGATACGACCTTTGGAAACATAGTAGCCAGTGCATAAAGCAATAATAGACCAAGTCAACCAAAGTGTAGAAGCACGTATGGATTTGTAACTGATGTGTATACATTGCAAAGAGAGATTAAATGCAGTTTAAAACATTAAGGAAACAGTCAAACCTGTGATATTCTTATGGGGCGCCAACTTATGAATGTTGCACCAATCTAGAAGTGTATGGAATGCAAAAGAAGACTACAAATGTGCATAAGTCTAATAATAGCCTTGAGACTCAATCAAAAGTAAACTTGGAAACAATATGTGAAGGAATTCAATTTAGGAAACTTGTTTTTGTGCTTATTGCTCATTTAACTCAACAAAAGAGTCTTGCTGCTCCTTATAACAAGTCAACTTAGCCATTTAAATGGAGAGAACTGTTATTTGTTGCAAACCTGTAAGTTAGTTTGATGATTTGTTGCATGAGGATAGAAAGGTGACATAAATATTAACTTGTTTGTAGCCTACGATTGCTCACAATTTAGTATAAATATAGAGGTCCTCATTCTACCAAATGCTACACTTTCCAATTCAATTCCCTTGATGTTATTTTGTTGTGATTTCTGAGTTAATGAGTTGAGATCTTGTGAGTTGAGAGTCATTTTTCTATTTCGTATTTGTGATTGCTGAGAGAATTTGCGAGAAGTTAGAAGAGGGAAATTAAGTTGATCTTGAAGGAAGTATCAAGCAAGATTGAGGAATAGAGCTAGGAAGGGAGTTAAATAAATTGGAGCATTATAAAACCATGCTAGTTTCTATACCTTTGTCACTTATGTTGGAGAGGTTAAATAGTTTTGTTTACCTTGTTGGAAAAGAATGCTTTTGGATATGTTGTGATGCTTGTACAATGATTGAATGTTTCTTGGTTGTGCATTATGTTGTAGAACCTATCTTATTAGTTATATTTCCATGTACCCTATATATGGGAGTTTTTTTATATGAATGCAATCTACTTATACTATATGTAATTGTCATCATTATATGTAGGATGTTTATACTAGACGTATGTAGCATAAAGCAAGAAGTTGCTAAAATCACTTTGGTAGTAAATTCATTTTGATTATGAGACATTACGTGGGTAATTCATGGGGTTTGATTGATCCATGGTAAAGGGGGTAACCTAGATATAGAGTATGAATGGTTATAAAACTATTGATGCCAAAAAATGATAAGGTAACAACCTTATGGGAAACTCAGTTAATGGGGGGACCAATTGTGCTAAATGTTAACACTTAAATTTGCACCTTCTTGAATTTAGAATTCAATAATCTAGTGAAACATGGGAATGATCCCACTTTGAATGAGACCAAACCTTCGGAGAAGGTCAGATTCCTATGGTATTCACTTAAACTATTGATTCTACGGAGGGAAAGAGTAAAAAAGATAACATAAACTGAAATAATTTATCCCTATGGTGATGCACCTAACTGTTAACCTGACTTGTGAACAACTTACATACACAAACTAATCAAATGATCAAGTTCAACTCACACAACTCAACTTCATATGCTACTTGCATAAATATTTCATAATAAGTTCTTTAAAATTCAAAACTCTTAGAGGGAAAGAATACTCTCACAACTAGAAGCATTCACAAATTTTGATACAACTTATGACTTGCAATATGCATATATTTCTGCAAAAGGTGCCAACTTTGAGACAGAAATCACAAGGAATTAGGAAACATTCACAAGTAACTTCATCAGTCAAACACATGCACAAATGGAACAAAAGAACTGAGAAGGTAAAACACTTAACTTTATTGTTTATCCAAGGTATCAACTATCATACAAGCCAAAATACTGAGTTACAAAAGTCTACGAAAATCTGCCAAAGGACTTCAAAAGTCACTAAGTCTAGAAAATTGCATAAGAAGAACTACTCAATAATGAGTTACAAAAGTTGTTAAGTAAGCCTAAGTGGTTCCATCAAAATAGGAATTGGAAGCTTCTTGGGTCGAATGGCTTCAAAAGCCAAAAATATAGAAACTAGATTTTATCCACAAAAGCTCCAAAATATTGAAATGGTCAAGTTTGACCATGTCAAACATGATGACACTTCAAATTGCCCTCCAAAAGCTCTCAAAAGCAATTAAAGCCTCCAAAATATCCTCCACATGTTTGCAAACTGATATCAACCTCCCTATATTCTCTCCATGATCATAACTCAAAGTATATCTTCATCTCTACATGGCTTGGAAACCTCATGACCTAGTCATATAAACATGTGATCTTTTGCATTTAAAACATAATGATTTAAATCAAATGATTTATAAATTATCATTTTGATATAAACATTTACAATATAAAATAAATGCAAAAATACAAAACTTTATCCTATGCATCGGTCCATGATAATAGCAAAAAATGTGACTAAACATGTTCATTCACCTTTTATATTAAAATTCCTAAGTCATATTTCATGATATATAGATAAGACATAAGACATGGCATTATTTGCATCATTTTAAAATAAAAGAAATGGAAAAAAATTCCAATCTTCTATTGGCATTTACTTTAGGGTAACAAACCCTAAAGTAAAAGGAAGAAAAAACAAATGAAACATATTTCATTATTGTGAAGAAACTTCATGAAGAAGTTGTAGCCGCGCCGCCAAGCTAGGGTTTGGTTTGTGGAAGCCATGAATTCGCAGCTTTCAATTGAGATTTTTGTGCAAAAACTTGTTGATTCTTTTTTAGAAATGAACTGGTAAGCTTTTAGAAGAACATTTTGAGAAAAATACCTTCATTTTATGCTCACGTAGGCCCTCCATGGCCACAACTTTACACCCATTCTGTATGTTTGTTCATTTATATATATATATATATATATAAATATATCATGGTTGAGGGTTGTGTTGCCATGAGGGTTTCCTGGGAAGAGTTTCATGGGAGTTTCGGTCAACTTTCAACTCCTGCGTACTGGGGTAAGCTTGTCCTCGCACAGAGCTAAAACTTTGTATTTTTCAAAAGCTTTTCATGTCATTTTTACACATTCTCTTGTTGAAGATGGGAGTAAAATAAAAAAAGTTGTAGCATTATCTTTTTTCATCTTGTATCTCTACTTCTGGAATTTTTTTAGAAGTACAAGGAAGCGTTATTTTTTGGAAACCCCTATTTATGAAGAAAAGATAGCATGGTTGGGGGCTCACTTTCTGGGCATTCTTACCCATTTCACATTTTATTTCCTATTACTTGTTCATTTAATAACCACCATGCTTCCTTTGAGATATATGCTTGTATCTATGGAGTTTTCCTTGTAGAAATCTGAGGACTTGTCCTACGTACAGCTCGTCCATTACAAGATATGAAGATAATTTTATCTATGTGCATTTCTTATACATTTCTCCATATTTACCTTCTTTTATGTATAGAAATGCATTCTCTTACTCATTTCATGAATAAATGCTAAAAACAATGTATTTTTTGTTCTTGGATGATCTTCAAATGTTGTTATTTCCAATCTTTACTCGTGGCTCTACATTTACTTTCTTTCCTGTAGACTTTAAAACTTCCATTCTCAGCTTATTATCACTCCAGTAGATCCAAAATTTGGATTGTTGCAACCTTTTATTTATTTTCCAAGTCGAGGGTTTCATTTATTTATTTGAGGCTTCTTTGCATCCTCAACTGGGTTTGCATTTAAAACTAACCCTAGTTTCCTTTATTGAGACAGAGAGATTTCATATGCATGGTCAACTATTGATCAAATATTTTCATGTTTTAATGCATATTTCACCTGTGTAATGCTTACCCAGCATCCTTTCTTGATGATCTGTGTCACCATATATGTCTTATGCATCCAAAATACTATAATATATTTTCCCCATGGCTAAGTATTTTCACTGGGAATGGTTACCCTTATTCTAGGAGTTACTCCACTACAATTTTATATGAAATTGTTCATTATATGATGTATTCTTATCTAGTGAATGAGATATGTATTTATTCTTTTAATAAAAATTTGTTCTCTCATTACAAAGATCATTCTTAACATAGATCTACCCTTCAAGGTATTTAATCTTTTTTGTCACTAGACCCTTGTGAATGTTGGTTGTGCCCATCATAGGTCAAATGATTATCCTTTCCATTATGTAGCTTTCCTTTGTTCATGGAAAACACTTGCCAAATAATGACAGTTTATAAACAGATGCATGTTCCTCCCTTTTGTGTTGGTTGTCCTTGATCTTGATCTGGATTTATTGTCCTTTGAATTCTCTTGAATTCTGAAACCTATATCACTTAATCATTTTTGTCATTTATTAATTGAAGATCCATGACACCAACTAGCAGAACCATTTTTGCTACCTTAAAGTCTTTGCAAGGTGAAACTAAGTTATTGGAGCCTTGTTTCCAATAAGATGACATGATATTTTAGACATTATGTCAAATAGTTCCTTATGCTTACCTTTTAGATACTATAATCCCATTGAGTATTCATTATTGTTTATGACAATGAAATCTATGAATTTCATACTTATGAATGATGAATGCATCCTCAATTGTATTACATTGTCATGAAAAGTTTGACAAGTTAATCTGATCATAATATAAACTATAAGCATGTTGGGCTCAACCCTTGTGGGAGCCACATTTACTCCACGTGTTGTAATTTAAATAAAGAAAATACATTATTACACCTATAGTTGCACATGAAGCAAACAAGTTAGAAAAGACATGTATATTTTGGTGTGTTATTTCGATGGTTTCAATGTTTTCTTTGGGACATCCAGGATATGATTTTTTTTTAATGCAAATTGAGATCGGTTTATATGTGTATAGGAAAGTGATCATGTATGGTATGTAACCTTTCATTGCTTAGAGAAGTGCTCTAACATATTGCTTTGACTTAATGCAGGAACCAAGAGTACAAGAGCTAGGAAGGTCAAGACAACTCGGCTAGCAGCCAGACAAGAAGATACAACAGAACCAGTCATTCTTAGGCAATGACTAGTTACCCTCCCTGCATGCACATTCTTTTCTTTTCATTTACTTATTCATGTATATATATCTATATTGATTTGCATTGAATAAGAAAAAGTTAAACTCACGGCTTGTGTGAGTCAATGAACATTTCTACATTCAATAAAGATTACTTTTTTAGAAAAGATTTGTAAAATCTTTCTTATGTTTCATGCATATGTATAAATGCAATGATTTAAATTTTGGTAATTTTTTAAGTTATTTCATTTCTACACATGAATGCAATGTAAGGGAGATATAAAATGTATCATTTTCTTTAAAATATCAATGGGCTCTACCTGATTGAGCCATAGGTGAAAATTTGATAACACTAAACTAAGTGACCTCCAGTTTTTTAAAGAAGTTGACTTCTTCTATATTTGTGGTTTTGGAATGGGAAAAGGAAGCAAATATAAAAAAAATAAAGATCTAACTAAGGCGATGCACCAAGATATAGATATAAGCACAGTAAATCTATCTTTTGGATGTGATTTAAGGGCTCGTTCAACAATCTGCTAAGTCCTAGAATAATAGAAATCAAAGATAAAAATATGAATAATTTATTCAATAACATAAAATAACTCCCATACATATTTACTGAAAAGAAGAGTCAAAGACATGGTCTAAATCAGCAAACTTATATTGAAATCATAGTTCTTGCAAATAAAAAACTCAGTACAGTAATGGCATAGTAGAATGTTGTGTCAAATAGCTAAGAAAATAGAAAGGCCGAACAATGGCACAATCTGAGAGTCTTATACAATAATCTAAAAATAGTACAAAAGGTCTGGTGTCTTTTTCCATTTTTTTTTTGTATCTTCTGAACTCATTTTCGAAAGGAAGAAGCAGTATATATAGAAAATAATCCCACTGCTAGGGAGTTAGTAACAAAAAAAAATCCTCATCACGAGCAATGATGCCCAAATCAATGATTTCCCTTGGTCGTTGCAACAGAAAAATATTCGATCCATAGAACGTAGTCACCCAGATGCACCCCCTGCGAATGATGGTGGTGGTCCTAGCATAGAAACAACAAAACCTTGTGCAGACATGTGTTGCTCAATCATGAAGTCAGTTAGTACATATGGTGATAGTTCGAGGCCTATGGTTCATTCCTCCCTTCCCTTCAATGCAATCTTTGCAAAGAAGACACGTGGAGAAGTCCTTGCTACTAGCGCTGACTGTGGGGTCCGCCAAAAAGTGTACGCGAATCAATGCTATGTGGCATGCGAATGGAGCCTGATTGAAAAGTGAAGGGAAGTATTCTTCAAGTTCCTATGGTGCTGACACATAGAAGCATGGTGGGGGCCAGAAGAAGAGTGAAGGAAGAAATCCCAACGAGGGGCACTTGGCAGACACGTGGTGGCAGCAGATGAAGTTCATCAAAAAGGGACCTGAGGATATTCAAATATATAAGGCATGGGTTGGACGTAGCAAAATTAAAACAACCCAAAGGGAGCTCGAGGAAATTTATATCCACAAAAACCAAACCGAGCTAGGAAGGTGGGTGAGTGTGTGACGACCACTCTAAATTATGGGTGATGAATACTTTGGCCAAAGAAATGTAAGAAGCCACTATTTACATTGTCAATTCACTATGATTTGAGTTTACATACTAGGCAAGGGATATTCATACATGTAGGTTGTAGCCATTGTATGTCAGTTCTAGATATGTAAGACACAACACCATGCTCAGAAAAGGCTAAGTTATGAGGTTACCAAACCAATCTCTTTGTTGAAGGGTAGGGCCATCTTACCAATTTGGTAGATGTGTGGGGGACCACAGTAAGTCCATGGTTGGAGGAAAAGCACTTGAGTCATGTTTCTCCTCACACAATTGGCAGCCAAGATTTGAGGAGGATATTTTGGACCATTTGTACTTTATATATTTTGTAAGATTGTTTAAACTATGTATGTAACTTGTATCCATCTCTATTGGAATTGTAAATATGAAATTCCATATGGAAATTATGTATCATCATTACTTGAATTAATGAAAGGAATACTTTTGTATGCAATGGGAAAGTTTGAAATATGTTTCAAATGTGCATTTATTATTCAAAGGAAAATAATTTTTTTATTGCTCTGAAAGGTTAGATGCATAAACTATTCACTTGTGGGTAAAACATAGGAAAATTACTGTGTAGAACAATGGGCATGTTACACATGGTATCATAGCTACCAGGTTCAGCTCTAGAACCTATGTTCTCACTTTATTTCCAATCCAACATTATATGAGTCTAATGTTTTGGAAATTCTTGTGTCAGGATGGTGCATCTCAAGATGACTGCAAGAAAATCAGTGATTGAAAATGAGTGTTATCTATGGTTCAAGAAGGAAAAAGAAGCCCTTGTTCGAATGATTGAGGGAACCAATCGTGACAATTCCATTTGGCTGATCAAACCCTCTTCAATTAAAATTCATTAAATGGAACCTTTCAAGGCTTAAATCGTTATATTTTCTAAAAATATATGATTTTAGCAAAAATTAGTATGTCCTAGAAAGTGTAACCCATTATTGTGGCAACACCCATCCTATCACCATAGCTACATACTTCATAGATGGATTTCTAATTTTATTCACCGTCTTTTATCATAGGTGGCACCAGTTAATTTTGTGACCACTTCATTTTTCACTAATTTGAGTATCAGGATAGGGCTAGTGGAGCATAAACCTGTAACTTCTTTAAGCACATCCTTTGTTATTAACCTAGGCATGTCAGTCCAAACAAATCTATCATGAATACTACTTAATGCAAGTCTAACCCATTTATCATCAAAACAAAAATTTGGGAATCCATTCCACACATCTAGTTTCATCACAGTTAGGTTTGGACATTCTAGTTTTAGGACAAAGTTATCTCCAGTAAGTTCTTTATCCCATACATCTCCTAACTTAGAATGATCATGTTCTTCCAATTTCTAATGAATGTAAACCCTTATATCTTCCATATGCAACACATCATATAGAACCTTAGAAAATGCACCTAAGGGGTCAACCTCCAGGGATTTAACAAGATTTTTCTTAAACTTAGGTTGTGGCCTTTTAATAACCTCAATAACCCTCAGTATAGCCATTTCAAAATAAATTTAAATTTCTTTCAATAAACTTCTCTATGAAACTAGGGAAAACAAATATTTGTAAATACCTTTTCCTTCACTTTTTTGATTAGGCTTTGAATGCACCAAATCACATATCACCTTGATCACTCCAAAAATTTCCTTCGCTACTCTATTCCTTTTCAATTCTCGTTGTGAATGAATTTTGGCTAAGTAAAATCACCATAGTGACAAACCAAGGGCCAAAAGATGGAATACATATACATACATAAATAAGTTCATTTAAAATAATTATGGGAAGATTGAAATTGATTATAAATAATTATATATATATATATATATTCATGAAATAGATATATATTGTGTATGATTATGCAATAATGATCCTTGCAGCAATTATTGAGTCTTACAAGTAATTATAATTCTTTGATATGAGTAATGAATAATAGAATCAATAATTGTGGTGTGATAATGTGAAATGCATATTCTAATTCATTAATCTATCTATAACTTGACAATAAATCATGTGGAGGACAAGAGGAAATACCAAGAAGGGGAACAAATATGAGATCACCATGTCTAAGTAGACCACCACATGTTGGATGTCCAATGTGCCTGCCACTTGTGGCCAAGAAGGTGAGTGTCCACTCTTGGGCTTAGATAGGAGGATTTTCGGGCACCTTATTGTGATTTCCTTTCCAACCCCTATGATGGTTGATTATTGAGGAAATCACAAATCATAAGAAGGATAGATAAGGCAACATGGATAGGGAATGCAAATACAAGTTTACCCACTAATTAGACCATCCCATGTTGGATGTCTAATGTGTCTACCACTTGGGGCCAAGAGGGTGAGTGTCCTCTCTTGGGCTTAGTGGGGATAGCTTCAGGCGGACTTATCATGTTTCCCATCCAATTTATTTTATGATTGAACTCCCATTATGCATTTGAAATAGTTGGGAATTTACATGGTTCAAATAGATGAGACATTTATGTTGATCATATGAGTTATATTCCAATAATAGCTAACATGATTATAGGACCTAAACCAAGATTTATCTTCTTAAAACATTTAATTTGGTAAGTTATAACCCTAGCTACATTAATTTTATGATTCTAGGGCAAGATTTAGGGCAATACCAAAAGGGGACATTACAATTGGTATCAGAGCAACGTTCCTACCATCCTAATGGTTAAGAACAATATATGCAACTAATTCAAAGGGCTCAAAGAGCCTTGGAAAGGGAAAAGAGATCTAGAGTAGATCACTTCATCCAAGGGTATTTTTCTATGTCCTTTTCTTGATCAAAGTAACTCCACATTCATGAATAAGACCAAGGACATTAATATTAGGTACCCAAAGTTGCTACATAAGTTTTTTATTACATTTTGGGCCCATAACCCACAAACCCGGGATCATTCTCACCTCAAAATTTGGTTTAAATGTTTATATGAAATGAAGTGTACTTTATCAACAAGAAATTTTCATTTGATTGTTTAGGAAAAAAATAATACATGTAGTAAGGACACTTAGATCTTTCTCCTCAAATATTAAATTAGCTTTGCACAAAGGATCTTGGTGGTAATGGAATGAGAGAAAACTTGTCTCAAGTAAAAAATCTTGTCTATCTCCAAAATATTAGTTTTGTTGTTGAGAGATATTGGGAAATAATAGTACATAAGACAATAAATTATCATCATTCTTTAAAGGATGGTATTAACCTTATCGGTTGTAAATCAAGGCAAAGAATACTAACAGTTACCTTCCAAAGACATAGGGTCAAACATAATAAATTTTAATTTGTGATTGCTTGAGGATAAGCAATCTTGGGTAGGGTGGATTTTCATGCCCCCACAATTGCAATATTAAATCTTGGTCGACTAGTATGAAGATGTTAATTAAATTAATAAAATCAACTTAAAATCATCCATAGGTGGCTAACCTTACTCATAATGTTATTATGGGCTGACTTGAATGATAATATACAAACCAACCTTACCAACGATCAAACTTATATTTAATGGGAAGTGATTAAATATATGTAGAAGATAGCAATTAGATAAATGTGTAAGGTAGTGGTCAAACAAAAAAAAAGCAATTAGTTAAAAAGAAATGACCAAACAAAAATCTACATCCATTCAAAAGATTTTGTCCTTCCAAAGGGATACATCTCTTTGTAGAGATACAGGGATATAAAAGGAGGATAGATACCAAGAGGAAGGGGTGTCGAATCATCAACAAAATATTAATATCTTCTGAATATTAAATCAGGGACCATCTTCAAAAACACATTCATTATTCAAGAAATAAGATAATATAAGGAGAAATATATTTGCAATCAGGAAATGAAATGAATAATTTTGATATGAGAGATTAGCAAATATAATTAAATTTGTATTTAGAATAGCAGCAGTTATAATCTAAAGATAGAATACATATATATAAGTACATATAAATAAGTTCATATAAAATAATTATGGGAAGATTGAAATCAATTATAAATCATTATATAATATATATATTCATTAAATAGATATATATTATGTATGATTATGCAATAATGATGCTTGCAACAATTATTGAGTCTTATAAGTAATTATGATTATTTGATATGAGTATGAATAATAGAATCAATAATTGTGGTGTGATAATGTGAAATGCATATTCTAAATCATTAATCTATCTATAACTCGGAAAGAAATCATGTGCAAGAGAAGAGGAAATACCAAGAAGGGGAACATATACAATATCACCATCTAAGTAGACCACCACATGTTGGATGTCCAATGTGTCTGCCACTTGTGGCCAAGGAGGTGAGTGTCTACTCTTGCAATTAGATAGGAGGATTTTCAGGTTCCCTATTGCAATTTCCTTTCCAACATCTATGATGGTTGATTATTAGGGAAATCAAAAATCATAATAAGGATGGATAAGGCAACATGGATAGGGAATGCAGATACAAGTTTACCCACTAAGTAGACCACCCTATGTTGGATTTCCAACATGCCTACCACTTGGGGCCAAGAGGGTGAGTGTCCACTCTTTGGCTTAGTGGGGATAGCTTTGGGTAGACTTATCATGTTTTCCATCCAATTCTTTTATGATTAAACTCTCATTATGCATTTGAAATAGTTGAGAATTTACATGGTTCAAGGATATAAGAGATATTTATGTTGATCATATGAGTTATATTCCAATAATAGCTAAAATGATTATAGGACCTAAACCAAAATTTATCTTCTCAAAACATTTAATTTCGTAAGTGATAGGTTGAATATTGTTTGGTTCTATGCTTAGGAGATAGAATAACAATCTTCACACTCTCTCATTCAAGGAAAAGCCTAGAGATCTCAATCTTAAGTACACAAAGGAGAAAGAGATCTTGCAATAGGGTTATTCTAGGGTATGATTTAAACTAATGAGGGTTTCACCACCAAGCTAGCAATTGGAAAGACAAATCAAATGCAATATTTAATTCTTCCACTTAATGCAATGCCAACTTTCACTAAATGACCTAGAAAAGCATGCAAAATAGGACAGAGAACTGTAAGATGAAATGTGTGCACTTGGAAATCTGAAGAATATTGGATGAAGTCCTAAAATGTTGAAAAAATTGATTTTAAATCTTGATATGACTCATATGCCAATCTGGGTGATTTAGTCCCAGATTAGGGTTTTTGGGTAGAAACTGAAATCTTGCAAAAGGGTATCTAGAACTGTAAAAATCTAGAAAATGAACTATTCTAGGACTCGTACACCAAACTGGCGTATCAGTGTAGTTAGGGTTTTCTAGAAATTCAAATCCTAAATATGCTCCTTAATGTTTTCTCTGTCTTGTCCAATTGATTTTCGGATCTGAAACCCCAATTTGCAACCTGTAGAAGTTTTCTAATGATCTTCAATGTAAGGTGACAACTTTGACAACTTTCTCCAAACTTTCTCTTCAACGTGTCTTCAATCTAAACATGCAAATCACACAGTAAAGAGAGTGAAAATTTTTGTTTTGTTAGTAGAAAAGGGTTTGCCTTGGTCAAACCTTGTTTTGGTAATCAAACGTTGAAATGAAATGAAATAGAAATGGAGAATGATGAATGAACAAAATATGATGTTGCAACTCACCAAACCCTAGCAACAAGGGGCTGCAAATATGTATGAGATGGCTCCAATGGATGTATATCTTGAATCTTGGTTGAATGTGATAGATCTTGAATTGAATGTTAGCTTAAATCATGAAATTCTACATCACAATTGTTAGCTCAAAAACAAGCATGATGCATGAAGACTTTGACATGATGTTTGATACTTGAAGAATGCTCTAAAACACTTGATAATCAGCCCTTGAATGCTCTTGTAAACATTTGAATTCTCTTGTAAACTCAAATTTACTATAAGGATGCTCATTCAACTTGCTAGGTGTAAAATGAGTGAAAGAACCTTGTATTTATACTTAATTATGCAAAATTTCCCAAAATTACACTACAAGCCAACATCAAATCCAGGAGGATAAAATCCCACCAAGAATTTGAATTAATTTTGATTTTGGGCCACACGGGACTCATACACCCAAGGTGGCCTATGAGTCCCATTAGGCATAAATTATGGGACCATTTTCAAAAATGCTTAGAAAGATCGGGACCCAAAACCCTAGGTGGGACACATATGCCCAAGGTGGTGTATGATTCCCATATCATTAAATCTGGGCCACACAACCTAGAAACACCTAAATTTTTATTGGATGTTGATTTATATCAGGATTATCCTCAAAGAGATGCATTAATTAAGGCTTTTGGATGCAAAATAAGGCCAATTAAGGCATAAAGAAGCCCAATTATTTATGAAATCCTTAGAAAAGTGTGAAAGTGTGTTACAACACTTTACAACACCTTGAATAAGGTTTAAGATTAAGTTTATTTAGTTCACAAGGTCCCAATACCTAATGTGAGTGTGTTAAACATATTACAACACTAAGTCAAGGAATTATTAAGCTCAAATTTATAAGGAGGGCCCAACAAGTGTGAAAATGTCACCAACGACATTTTTCAACACTACATTTATCCCCCACTTTAGTGAGAGGATGAACTTGCTTCAACCCCACACTAAAGTAGATGAACTTGCTTCAAGAGGGGTCCAAGTGCACTAATGCTAGTAATATGGGATGACAACAATCAAGAGGGGTGATCAAGCCCCCAGGATCAAGATCCCATGACAAACCAACATAGGCATAGAAGAACAGACATGAAAATGATATGAAGAGCAATGATAAGGCACAAGCATACACTACCATATATAGAGAAAAATAAAACAAAAGGGATGGATCAAGCTTCGATCATTTTTCTAGCATGATGTGGATCAAAACTAGGTTGCTTGTCTGAAAAATGCACACTCACTCTGAGGCAACAAAACTTCAGGCCATCCATTGGGTGAGGATCCAAGAGAGGTGAGATACATACACACATGGTTGGTATGCACTCACAAACATGTGCGCGAGTGGCTATGGGAAATTCATGCCTCAGTTGGGCTTCCCATCAAACCATACCAAAGTTATACCTCTTGATAACTTTGATAAGGCACCATGCAATAAGGAACTCCAAGCTTCATGAGGCAAGAAAAACTTTGTATGCTTGGAACTCATGAAAAAACAAGATGGCTCCATAGGCATGCAAGATGTGTTATGCAAGGTGGCCATATAACCGAAAATGAAAATGCAACAATAAGGAATGTTCAAAGGATTCATGCTTAGTTCATGTAAGTTCTTTAACTTAGGGAACATTGTTTCTAATGCCTCCAAGAGAGGGCCAATCAAATAATAAAAGATTCATAACTTAGGGGATGTAGTGTGTCACATCAAACCACTAAGAGGAATATAATATATTGAGATAGATCACGCTCTTGAAGTACATCACACCCAATGTCATCCACAAAGCGAAAGACACATTGAATAAAGTAAGAAGACTACATCATGAAATAGGAAAAGAAAAAATGTAAAAGAATAATGCCAATGTATGCCCCCACTTTAAAGAAATTTATAAACACCATATTGTGAGCAATTACTTTAAAGTAGCAAATGATAAATGCTAACAATAAAGAGGACATGAGAGCTTACTTGGAAGGCCCTATGCTAAGTCATATGTTTCTAAGTAAAGCTACGTCATGTGAAAAGAACAAGGGGTTTCCTCCAAAATGAAACTCCAAGCAGGGATCTATGGATTTGGGGTCAATATGTTCTTGCTACAATTTTTTTAGAGAGCTCGAAACTGTCATCATTCCCCGAATACTCATAGAGCTAGAAAAATGGCACAAAGAGAGAAAAAACAAAGAAAAACCTTTCGGTTCAACATGGTAGAGACCTAAATTTCTCAACTCCTTGCATCATCCCCAAAAGGAAAACACAAGACAAATGAAAAGATAAAGGAAAAGCTTTTGGGTCAACATGGAAGAGACATGAATGTCTCGACACCTTGCGTCATCCCCAAAACGAAAACACAAGACAAAGAAAAGATAAAGAAAAATATTTGTGTTCAACATGGAAGAGACATGAATGTCTCGACGCCTTGCGTCATCCCAAAAGGGAAAACACAAGACAAAATAAAAGATAAAGGAGAAGCTTTTGAGTCAACATGGAAGAGACCTAAATGTTTTGATTCCTTTCGTCATCCCCAAAAGGAAAAAACAAGACAAATGAAAAGATAAAGGAAAATATTTTAGATCAACATGGAAGAGACATGAATGTATTGACACCTTGCATCATCCCCAAAAGGAAAAACACAAGACAAGAGAAAAGATAAAGAAAAAGATAAAATATTTAAGACATAGTGAAGAATGAAGGT
This sequence comes from Sequoia sempervirens, assembly GCA_007258455.2. Taxonomy (NCBI): domain Eukaryota; kingdom Viridiplantae; phylum Streptophyta; class Pinopsida; order Cupressales; family Cupressaceae; genus Sequoia; species Sequoia sempervirens. Next base: position 48,647 of record VDFB02000452.1, on the reverse strand, counting down.
ACAAATAGAGGAATTTCACAAAGAGAGAGAGAGAGAGAGAGAGATACATCAAACAGAACAATGTGAGGGATCACATTACATACATGCACTCACACAAAAGAAAAATAAATAATGCAAAGGACTAGTAAGGCACATGCAAGTCAACCTATGAGTAGGTCATCCACATCCCAATCATGTTCATCGTATATATAAGGTGGATAACTAGCCAAAGGGATAACGAAAAATGAATTACTAGGACAAGGTTATCTATTTTTTTCCCCCACTATGCATAGGACAAGAATGAGCTAAGGTAGGTGATGGGACAAATCATGTAATGGTGAGAATACAAGATTCTACAACTATTACATGACAAGGAGCGGAAGGGTATGTTATGCAATCTTTGGGTAATAATCATTGTTATCAAAGTGGAATTTTCTCAAAATTATTTTGAATGCATGAAACTCATCAGTACTATGTCCAAGAGTTCTATGGTATCGACAATGTGGAACATCTACGCCTTTAGGATATATAGTCTTATCTTTTCTCTCATGGGTGGTAATAGTATAAGTCCTTGGTTTAGAAGTATTTGTAATTTTCTTTCAGTTTCGAGTGGCATACAAGGGAATTTTAATTTCTTTAATTTTTAAGACCTTTTGTGCTTGCTAGATTCGCAAATTTCTCTAGTTGGGATTAGGGCAAGGGGTCTAGAGATATCCTTGTCGTTGTTATCATTGTTTTGAGGTATCAATTGTTCTTGAGGAAGGAGGACACTTATATCCAAAAGAGGATCTTGATATCCCAATCCTTTTGTATCTTCAATTGGAATTTACTCTAAGAGTTGATGGATTTCATGTTCACTTGTTGTGTCACATCTTTGTTTACTCAAGATTGTGAATCGTTTTCCATATGTCTCTTCTAGGTTGATGGGAGTGTTTGTCACTTTTTTAACATATAATGGTTGAACATTTGCTTGACTAGAGGAGCTAGGCTAACCTATTGTAGGGAACTTAGGTTCAAATTTTGTCTCAACTTCGGGATGTAAGTAATAAAACATCTCAAGTGGTGGTACTATAGGGGGTGTTGGTTGTTCCATGGATGGACAAAAGGATGCATTAGCTTCAAGGTTGTTAAGGAAATTTTTTAGGAATTTATTCATGTTTTCATCATCTTCTCCAATGATTTCAACATCACGAGGAAGACATGCATTAGGAGTTGAGTGAGCATGAGTAAGTTCAACTTCATTAGGGTCATTTCCAAAAGCACAACTTGACACATCCACTAAGGACTTCAAGGACATCCATAGTTTACCAAAGTACATATCCATGATGAAATGTAATGAAAATTTTAGATTCTAAAGTATTCCAAAATGTGAAATGAAATGTTCTAGATGCAATTAAGCAATGCACAAGATGGACCAATTTGAACTAAATGCAATGAAGTAAATAAAACATAGAGTTTGTAAACTGAAACAAAAAGTTATCAACAACAAACAGGAGCACAAAAACAAAGTTTTAAATTCTAGAAAATGCAATGCAACATCTGCACTGGAACTAAATCATCCAAAGGGGCATATGAGTCCCAGTGGAGGTTTTTTTCAAAATTTTCAAAAAAAATCAAGTGATTTTTATGCTTTTTAGATTGTATGATCTGTAACCTAAATGTAAATGCAGATTTTAGATTATTTTCAATGATTTGGGATGCAAAAATGCAAGCTATATGCACTTTCACTAATGCAAAATTTAGAAACCCTAGAATTTCAATTAACTAATGCAAACCCTAATGCAATGTTAATGCAAGCAAGATATAGGATGATGATGCACTCCAAATCAAAATTATGATGTTCTAAATGCAGGTTCACCAAAATGAAAGGTGGAATTTTTTGTTGCTTCTATGCTTAGGAGATAAAATAACAATCTTCACACTCTCTCATTCAAGTAAAACCCTAGAGATCTCAATCTTAAGTACACAAAGGAGAAAAAGATATTGCAATAGGATTGTCCTAGGGCATTATTGTAAACTAATGAGGGGTTCACCAACAAGATAAGGCTTGGAAAGACAAATGAAATGTAATATTTAATGCTTCCACCTAATGCAATGCAAACTTTCACTAAATGACCTAGAAAAGCATGTAAAATAAGACAGAGAACTGCAATATGAAATGTGTGCACCGAGAAATCTGAAGAAGACTAGATGAAGGCCTGAAATGTTGAAAAAAATAATTTTAAAGCCTATTGGAACTCATACACCAGTCTGGTTGATTTCGTCCCAGATTATGGTTTCTGGGCAGAAACTGAAATCTAGCAAAAGGGTATCTAGAACTGTAAAAATCTGGAAAATGACCTATACTAGGACTCGTACACCAGAACCGGTGTATCAATCTAGTTAGGGTTTTTTGAAACTTCAAAGCTTGAATATGCTCCTCAATGTCTGCTCTATCCTTTCCAATTGATTTCCAAATTGGAAACCTTGATTTGCAACCTGTAGAAGTCTTCTAATGATCTTGAATGTAAGGTGACAACTTTGACAACTTTGAACACTTTGAAAACATTCTCCAAACTTTATCTTCAATGTGTCTTCAACCTAGACCTACAAATCACACACTAAAGAGAGTGAAAAAAATTGTTTTGTTAGTAGAAAGGGTTTTTCCTTGGTCAAACCTTGTTTTGGTAATCAAACCTTGAAATGAAATGAAATAGGAATGGAGAATGATGAATGAACAAAATATGATATTGCAGCTCACCAAATCCTAGCAATAAGGGGCTACAAACATGTATGAGATGGCTCCAATGGATGTAGATCTTGAATCTTGGTTGAATGTGATAGATCTTGAATTGAATGCTAGCTTAAATCATGAAACCCTACATCACAATTGTTAGCTCAAAAACAAACATGATGCATGAATACTTTGGCATGATGCTTGATACTTAAAGAATGCTCTAAAACACTTGATAATCATCCCTTGAATGCTCTTGAATTCTCTTGTAAACACTTGAATGTTGTTGTAAACTCAAATTTTCTATAAGGATGCTCATTCAACTTGCTAGGTGTAAAATGAGTGAAAGAACCTTGTATTTATACTTAATTATGCCAGATTTCCCAAAATTACAACACTACAAGCCAACATCATATCTGGGAGGATAAAATCCCACCAATAATTTGAATTAATTTTGATTTTGGGCCACACAAGACTCATATGCCCAAGATGGCATATGAGTCCCATTAGGCATAAATTATGGGACCATTTTTAAAAATGCTTAGAAAGGTGTAAAATCATGATCGGGACCCAAAACCCTAGGTGGGACTCATATACCCAAGCTAGCGTATGAGTCCTGTATCACTAAATCTGGGCCACACAACCTAAAAACACCTAAATTTTTATTGGATGTTGATTTATTTTGGGATTATCCTTAAAGAGATGCATTAATTAAGACTTGTAGATGCAAAATAAGGCCAATTAAGGAATAAAGAAGCCCAATTATTTATGAAATCCTTAGAAAAGTGTGAAAGTATGTTACAACACCTTGAATAAGGTACAATTAAGTTTGTTTAGCTCACAAGGGCCCAAGACCTAATGTGAGTGTGTTAAGCACATTACAACACTAAGTCAAGGCATTATTAAGCTCAAATTTATGAGGGCCCAAACAAGTGTGAAAATGTCACTGACAACATTTTTTGACACTATAGTAAGTTATAACCCTAACTACATTAAGCTTTTGATTCTAGGGAAATATTTAGGTCAATCCCAAAACGGGACATTACAATTTGACCATCAATCAATCTTGTAATTTGAACAGTGATTTTTATAATCTATTTTCATGGTAAATGTTGCTCTTTTTTATTTTTCCACTTACTAAATAGTTTACCCAAGTTTCTCTTTGGGTTAGTCTCTATCTTTTTGTGTTCCCTTTTTAGAATATTATCCTCCCTTCTTTCTCTCATCACCAATATAATGTTTCAACATAAAATATTCATCCAAATTAGTTAGCTTAGTAGTGTTGACATTCCTATGCAAAATTAAGTGTAATCTACCAAGATAATTAGTGAGAATATCTCCTCCTTCCAAGTCCATGTTCAAAATCATGGCTTGCCTTAAAATTTTGTGGTGTAATATTGTACACTCTATCACCCACTTGTCTAAAGTGGAGCCACTTTGACTTCAAATCAATCTCATACTTGACTAGCTAAAAATAATTTCATAGGAGATTCTTGAAGCCCTGTCAACTATTAGTTGTTATTTTCTTCTTCTTTTCACATCAATATAAGTAACTTTCCCATTGTAAAAAATCACGTCAACTCATTTTCAAGTGATAAAAATATTTTTTTTGTGCCTCACTCATATTCTGGATGTTGAAATATGCCTCCATTTGTTTGATCCAAGTGTTCATAATCTCTACATCTACTCATCCTTCAAAATTCCTGACCTCAATCTTAGACTAAACTTTAAATAAGGGTTTTCAAAATTTTACTTTTGGTTATTTTTCTTCCCAAAAAATTATTTTTGTCACCCTTTTATACTTTTCCATGATTTCATATCCCAAACATTTTTTCCAAAGCTTGAAGCAAGAGATTCATAAAAGACTGCATTTAACATTTGGGATTGTTGTCTATTCAGTTTCTCTTGTTGTTGAGTTATCCATTATTAATGCTTTGTAACTTGCTCCAAATGACTCTCTAAAGTTGAAACTTTGTGATTTAGATCCTTCATTCTAATTTCCTTGCTTCAACGATGAGTTCTTATCTCTAAATTTCCTAAGATCATTTTTTATCACCTTAAGACTTTTTAATTGTCATAAATTTCAATAAATCCTAGTTTCACATGAGTTGTAATGTTGCTTTAATATCAAAAATTGACCTATTATCCATGCAAGTCAACTGTTGTGGTTATTAAACAATTCAAATTACTAAACTTTATGATTTAATTAATCTCAAATAAAGATTCATGAATAAATAATATGATAATTAACTTAAATCTACTAGAAACTTAATCAAACACACATCACTAAATTCCTACATAATATTATCATCTAAAAAACCCCAATCTTAAATAAAACCCTAGATTGATAACTACAACAATAGCTCTCATATTATATTTATGAATTACAAAATACATAGATGGATATAATCTCATAGTCATGTTCTCCTTATTTTCCCTAAAGATTGAAATATTCATTCAATGTCTATAATTCTAGACCTTCTTATGCCTCTAATTCATCTAGAAACAATTACCTATGTCTCCCCTTCTCTATACTCTAGTGAATTGGGGTAGCCCAAATGTCTTGAATCCCACAATTTAGATCATTTCCTTTACTATTTATTTTCCTAACTTAACATCTCAAACCCACCACTTATTAGATGAAATAATTCCTTATTAATGAAAATTCCACGTCAATTTTGTTTTTAGCCTCTCTCAATTTTCCCAACTACCAGTATACATAGTATTACCTCAATAATTACATAATCACTATGATGGAAACATTATTGTCCACCATTCATTATGAAATTTCCCTTGGTAAATCAACAGTTTTGACTGTCAAAACAATGAGTATTTGCTAGTGTCATATTTTTAACAATTGAGTTTTCTATAATACTAAGACCATCTTGGTCATTTTTGGATCACTTCATGACAATAGTTATGAGGGTTTGATAAAGTTTGTCTCCAATAATTTCTATCATATTGTCTATAAGCAAATTCATAGTAAACTAATGACAAAGATGCATCTCTTATTAGCTATTGAGATGAAGTCATATAATTCCTAGTGGATTTTTTCATGTTTCACCATCATCATTGTCAAAGAAGCCCTAAAGAGCCCACATTTGTTAGCAAGATTTATATTGGTAAAGATTGTTGACTATGAAATCTGCTATTATTTGTCCACAAGGGTGGCTTATATTTGGAAACTAAAGAGAGTTAGGTGTGTTCCATTAACACCATCTGTTTTGGGGGGGAGAGGTATAAATTTAATAATGGTCACATAATGCAATATATGATAAAACCATTTGGATTCAAAAGATTTAGACATTGATAGTATGATCCAAATCTAAGAGTAAAGCATTGTTTGGAATTAGAGGCTAAGTATATCAAGTGTTATCATGAAGAGAACAAATATTATGATGAATTTGATAGAGGTGGCTTGTATGATATAGAAGTTATTGGAAAACTAGTTGCTAGAATAATGGAGGATTAAAATATTTGGGAAGAAGAATCAAAGAAAAAGATGAAAAACAAGAAGATGATGAAGATTTTGTATAAAAACATTTGCATTTAAGCAATATTGAGGACAATGTTTTTTTAAAGATGAAGCTATGTTATGCCCTTAATCTTATATGTGTACATGATTATGAGTAGTTGTCTTGTGGGTGCCTTAATTCTTAACCAAGTTATATAATCACTAAAATAGTCTTATATAAATAGTTAAGTCAGCATGGTTGGCACCCAATGCATAAATATGGTATATATAAGAGGTAGAGGCTAATTATTATCATTACATTGAGTAGTGTGTTCTTATTAAAGACTATTGGAGGTATCCCTCTAGAAGTAGCATATTATTATCAAGTATTTGTAGCATATTTCTTATTATATTCTTCTATTGTGTAATTGGTTCCATTACAAGTGGCATCAAGCATGATCTTGGCACCGTGAAGGAAAGAAACAAGGAAAAATATATATTTTGGTCATTTTGGGAAATGCATGTCTTTTATTTTGGTGATTTTTTTTTAATTTTTGATGAGGGAGCAAACCCGAGACACAGAAAATGATGCAAACAACCAGAGAAATTTTATTATTCTTCAGAAAGGAAAATATTACATGCAGAGGATCTCAAATCCTCAAGCTCTGCAATACATGCAAATTACAAAAAACTACAAAAACTACAGAAATTCCCTTTCACAGCATGCGAACTCTTTTCCCCAAAAAGCTCCCCAAAAATTAGAAACTAGCCCATAAATAGCCCCTTTTCGGTTTGGAGACAAAAAAAACATTTGAGATATGAGTTTTGGCAATTTGGCGCCAAAAATTACAATTTGAAATTCAAAAATTGAGTCCTAATTCAAAAATTAGCAATTTTCCAAAAATCGGCCAACTTCCAAAAGCCATAACTTTTGATCTAGGACTCTGTTTTTTGAACTGTTTGCACTGTCGGAAAGGTATCGGAGTGAATAATGTGCTCAGAACCCACTCCATTAGTTTAGATGATTTTTGGGCCTGTACGGGACCATTAGTGCCTCAAACTGGACTCGAAAGGTTTTTCTGGGCAAAAAGCAGAAACTGAAACTTGAATAACTTTCAAACCGTGAATGATCTTGACCTGATTATTTCACCAAAGTGCTTATTTTTCTGTCTTGAACCTTCCCATAAATTTTTTTCTTCCCACACCTTCAAATTCACACCTGCTAAAAATAGCAATTGAGCAGAAAAAGCAGAAAAGCAGTTATGAAAGTTGGGAACTCTTATTCAACGAAAAGGGTATCCAGAAATGCAAAAACATCTACAAAAAGCAAACAAAAGGAACATAAATGGAAAACATATTTTTGGGTGATGCAAGATTTCCCTCACACCACTAGATGCTCATGCATCAACTTTTAAAGGGTTTTCAAAAGCATACTTACTTTGCTACAAAATAGATTTCAAATCATTAGAAGCAAAATTCAAGGAGTGTTTATAAAATTAGGGTTTCCACAAAATTTTCTCATAGGGCAAAAAATTATTGAATATTTTTCTAAGTATTTGAAGGTTGAACAAGGACCAATTGATCCACATACAATCATAACCTTAAAGAATTTGGAGTTGTTTTAAAAAAATTATTACAAAATTAGAGTTTCCACCAAATTCTCTCCCAAAACTATAATTCAACTAAATTCTTAAAGTTTTTTTTGGGAAGTGAAACCTAATCTCTAGTTAGTTACAATAAAACCTTCAAAATTATTGGATTTTTCTAGTGTGATTTATTGAAAAAATAGGTTTTTAACCAATTTTTCCCCCAAGGCTACAAGTTAGCAAAAATTTTGGAGAGTTTTTTGGAAGTGGGAAAGGAATGGAAGGTGTATCAAATGATCCATATTATTTTCTATAATGATAGATCAAAGATAGAAAGTAGGGATAATGAAAGCTAAGTAATCTCATAATAGGATATTCATGTAGATTGTGGAGAATCTTTAGGAATTTTATGTCCTAATGCAAATATAGAAGAACAATCCTTAATATTTGTAGTTACAATCCATTGCTTTAGCATATTTTTAGAGTGAAAGTTCCATGCCATATTCTTCCAGTATGAAAATCATAATTTCCTCTTTGGTTCCATTCACACAAGTATTATAGTTCTATCTCTCTAGCTAGAGTGAGTTCTTTTGTTTCCTTAATTTCTTTGATCCTTTAATTGTGTCAAGTGCATTTGCTATTTTTTCTTATTCTATATAATTTATCTTAAGTTCTACTTTTGTATAATCTATTGGATTCTTATGCTAGGTTGTTTAGTTCACTATTGATGACCAAATTGTCTACTCATTCATTTAGGGTGCCTCTACCCTTAATTTTTATTATATCCTAATCAAAGGGGTAATCCATGATTATTTTATCCCCACCATCGCTATCCCCTACACCAACTTCATCAAGATACCCTCTTTCAATTTTATAGGGATAGTATCATATCTTTGAGCAATAGTGCTACCCAAAATTTGACTTCTATTCAAAAATATTTATCACACCAAGTAATTTTCCTATTTTTATTGTACTTTAAACCTTTCAATTCATACCATATTTATTTCAACCTCTCTCATGTCTATAGTGTCAACATAATTTCTTGTAACATCATCTAAAATCATTGAAATACTCGCTCTTGGGGCCCTCTACATTAACAAGATGTAGCAAATGAAAGAGTGAGCTTTACTTTCCAAAAATATAGAAATACAAATCACAAATGTGTTAATTGAGATGAAATATGATAAAAAGATGAGGACAATAAAGAGGGTATTCACCAAGAAATCAATTTTTATAGGTCAAGATGTGGTTGTATAGTTAAAAATAGTTAATTTTAGGCTTCCAAAAGGATGAAGAGGATCAAGGAAATTCCCTAAGTGATAAAATCCATGCCTAATGTTACAATTCATTGATTACAATTTTTGGTCAATAAAAACAAACAATTAAGATAAAAAAATAAATATGGAGGTCCATATGAATCTAACAGAGAGGGTGATGTTTCAATTGAAACTCGTATATTATTTCAAAATATTTAGAAGGTTACTAGTAAGAAAAAATATAAAGAAGATAATGTCAAGGAACTAAGGAATAAAATTTAGTTGGCTGATTAGGTGAGGCAATTTGGGGGATTTAGAAATTTAAATATCATGAATAAGAGAAATCCAATTTACCAGGGAGTTCTTGGAGAATTATGCAAATTATTCTCAAAGGAATCAAAATAAATTCAAAAATAATCAAGATCATGCATCCAAGGACATCACTTGGTTGGTTTTAGAATTTACTAAAATAGGATAGAAGAAGATTCATAGTGATTGAGGAGATGTAAGAGATTCATAGGTGTTCAAGGCCAAGCTAGACTAATTTGAAGAATTATTGTGGAGTAGATAAATTAGTAAAAAGGCAATGAAGGTGGTGATAGAGTTCACCCTAATTACTAGAACTAGATTGGAGAGAATTAAGAATGCTTTAACCAAAGTAGATGAAGATCTCTATAGTATGGTGAGAAAGATCAAAGAAATAGTCAAAAGAGAAATTAGTTTATCAATGCTCAATGAAGAAAACATGTTAATCGATTGCAAGGTATGAAAATTTGAGTTATCTACTAAATCTCTAGTTTATTACATTTTTGAAGCCTTAAATTCCTAGGACATATGTAGAGCATAGGGACATCTATTATGACTCAAGTTATTGTTGGTTTTTGTTTATTTCAATTGTGTTTCTTTAAAACATTATGTAGTAGAATTTATGGGACTTTATTTCCCTTAACTTGTTTAACATACCATTTACTTCTATCCCTAGATGAACCTTGTATTATGAGTTGGAAAACCGTTCAACTTTTGCTAGACTTCATTTTAAAATTTAGCACTTCAAGATAGATTATTTCATATTTTGATGGTTTTTAAAAATTAATTTATTATAAGTATATGATTTAGTATTTGTATTTTATTAAAGTGTTATAAATAAAAGTTAAGAACTTCATAGTAAATATTTAGCATTGAGATCTATGATATTTTTATGTCCAATATGCACCTAAAATATAGTGATTGTGTGCATTGCTCTTAATTGTTTATTTAATCCTAGAAGATTGCACCATAATAGGATTTTAATTGTGTAATAACTAGTTGATTTGATCCTAAATTATTGTAACACATTAGGATTTGTCTACTTTATCTAACTAGACACTAAAATTGGAGCACCCCAACCTCATTCTAAACCCTTTTCTTTCCCTCCATCTTTTGAATTTTCTTAGAAGATTGTTAAGGATTAGATTTTTGTTATTTATCCTTTTGTCAAGTTTATTGTGAATTTAAGTTTTTAGCTTCATTTAAAAGTGTGCAATATTTTGTTTCATGAATATTACATTTATCACATAGTTTATGCTTATTTGATGTTGATTGAAATTTTGTATGATAAAAAATATATAGTAATTAAATAACACTAAATCATAAATATTTTTTTAAATTGGCATAAAAATATTAATCTTTCAACTCCAGTTAGACCTTAGAGTAATATTTTATTTATTTAGTAGCAAAGATCCCTTGAAAGGAATAGTAAGCATTGACCTATTGGTTACTCCAAGTATGCCTAGTCTTGTCAATCTAAATTTTAGGAAAAGAAATTCCCTTTTAGGTGGAAACTATTTGTTTTTCTTAAAATAGTTTTCCAAAACATGCATCAACAAATCAGAGCTATAAGGAGGGTCACCAAACTAAAACCAAGGATCATTATCACAAGGTTGATACCTATTGAGGTGAATTTGAGGTTCTATATATCACACAACATAGTTTGTACTTGCTATCAACTGGTTGTTTTTGTTGTCATTCGTATCATGGAAGTTGTCTTTTTATTGTATATTTCGAGGATATTGAGAAAATTGTAATAAAGAAGGTAACTTGCAAGTATTTTTTTGTATGCCCTGGGATATACTCTGGGATGTGCTTTTATACTTGTGTGGTTTAGATATATTGATCATGATTGTAGGTAGTTTCTATATCCAGAGTTTGGGCTTATGGATCATTGTACATTGTGAGATATCTTCACCAAAATGTGAACTATGCATTTCTGTGTGTTTGGATACAGTCCGGGAGAAATGTAGTTGCTTTGAATTTCTCTGAATTATGGTTTTATGACTTGTGGTTCTAAGAGTAAGTTGATGAGGTCATGATCAAGTGAAATTTATTGTCCGAAAAGATTGGATCGTGTTAAGGATGTGAATGCTAAATTATTTTATGTGTTTTACACTGGTGTTGTCTAACCTTGTGTTAAACACTACTTACAAAGTTCATGGAAGCGTGTTGAGGCATGTTGGTACTTATTTAGGTCCTCATTAAGTATATGTTTGAGTCGCCCTCATTCTAATTCCACCATAGAATTTTTTGGTGCCAACCTAATTTGAATTTGTAAAGATAATTGGTGTGTAGCCAACCTTGAATGGGTTTCAAGGTTCAAGACAGTATAAGTACAAGTTGAGATGTTGATGAAAGAAAAGATAGATGAAAGATAGATGTGAGATAGATGCAAGATAGATGTTAGATAGATGTGACATAGTGTGTGTGATGCAAGTTTGAGAAGATCAGTGTGAAATTCAAGTGGTGGGTTCTTGGAGGTAGTGAGCTAAAGGTGTACTCTAGCATGTCTACAAGTGTGTGAGTGAATTGTGGTGGAATATTCATTGCATTGAGATAGTTTTCTCTCTGTGACAATCCTCTTCTTTCTTCTTTGTAATTCGGTGGCAGTGTGCCCTCATTAGACAGTAAGTCTTGTTTTGGACAAGTAAGTCATGTCTTGGCAGTGAGCCTTTGTATTTGGTTTTGGAATTTTTTATATTGTGAGCTAATCATCACCGTTTTTTTTCCCTCATTGGGTTTTCCACGTAAATCTAGTGTTATTGTGTGTATGTTTTTACTTCTTTTAGTACCTGCTTCTGCACTTAATGATTAATCGCATTAGTAGAGTAAACGATTTGTGAATGGTTATTGATCTAACTTCTGGTAAAAGTTTTAAAGGTTAAAAATTGAGACAAATGATTCACCCCCCCTCTTAGTTGTCTTGTTCAAAAATTGGTATCAGATATTTGTTCCTTGGAAGAGCTTAACCACTTATGGAAGGTCCTGAATGGTAAAAAGATAGTTATTGAGTTCCCTAAGTTCGATGGCACCAACTACACTTTTTGAAAGACAAAGATGGAAGGATATCTGGAATACTATGGATATGATGTTGAGAAGGCTTATAAGACTCCGTACACTACTTTTGCTAATGTTCCAAGTACGGTTGATGAGATCAAGGCACATGAAGCAAACAATAAGGCAAAATTTATTCTGAAGAATAGTCTTTCACATTATGAATTAATTAAAGTTATCAATTTGAAGAATACTAAAGAGGTCTAGGATGCATTGGAAAATATCCATGAAGGAGATGAAAAGGTGAAAGAAGCAAAGTTGCAGAACTTGGAGGCACAATTCGAGATCCTACGAATGTCTGGAGATGAGAACATTAAATCCTATGTACAGAGAGTGGATGAGCTGGTAGGTGAAATACGAGGACTCGGTGCATAGGTGGATGAATCTGAGATAGTAAAGAAAATTCTTAGAACTCTTCCTAACGCATATAGTGAAAAGGTATATGATATTGAGTAATTTTTAGATTATAATACCTATACTAAAGATCAATTGTTGGGTACTCTAACCTCATTTGAAATAAGAAATCCTAGCCTAAGAAATGGATCAAAGACAAAAATTGCTTTTAGGGCTACAAAATTTGAAGATCCAGATGAAGAAAACTTCAATGAAGTGGAAGCTAACTTTGTAAGAAGAATGAAAAAGGGCTCCAATAAGTATCAAGGTAAGCTACCTTTCAAATGTTTTAGTTGTGGAGGAATAGGTCATTATGCTTCAAGATGTCCTAAAAGAGTTGAGAAGAATAAACATAGAGAAGGCAAAGAAAACAAAGGGAAGATGATCAAGAGAGCATATTATGTAAATGAAAATGATGGTATTTTTTATTATGAGTCTGATTATGGATATTTTGATGATAATGAATGCTTGTTCTTGTCTATTAAAGATGAATATACTTATGCTAATATTGAAAGACATGTGAAGGAAAGTGCTCTAGATAAAGTTGAAAGTACTGTGATATCTTCTCTTCATGCTAAACAAGAAAAGAACTACTGGGTTGTTGATAGTGGTTGTTCACATCACATGACCGGTGACAAAAGAAAGTTTGTTAAACTTGAAAAATATGGAGGCTTAGTTAAGTTTGGAGATTATATTGGTGCTAAGATTTGTGGGATAGGTTCAGTCAGTTTTGATGGAAAGCATAATACTGATAATGTTTTTGGTGTCAAAGGAGGAGAACAATGTAAAATATATTTCTGCCTTTTCCATTCATGTCAAATGGGGAGAAAGTATCATGTTAAAAAGTAAGGGGGAGAAATCATTTTGAAAGAAGGGAAGATTGATGGTTCAAAGTTTTTGTGTTGTCTTTGATGGTTTTTCACATCATGTGTTTCCATCAATGACAAAGGGGGAGATTGTTGCAAGTATGAAGGTTTTTTCATTGATGTCAACTGGTTGATGTTGTCATTGATGTCATGGAAGTTGGTTTTTTATTGTATATGTCGAGGATATTGAGAAAATTGTAATAAAGAAGGTTTGCAGGTATTATGCAGATGCTTCGAGATATACTTTGGGATGTGCTTCTATGCATGTTTAGTTTATATATATTGATCATGGTTGTTGGTAATTGCTATATCCAAAGTTTGGGCTTCTGGATCATTGTACAGTGCGAGATATCTTCACCAATATGTGAACTATGCCTTTTTGTGTGTGACTATGATCTAGGAGAATTGTAGTTGCTCTTGATTTCTCTAAATTATGGTTTTATGACTTGCGATTCTAAGAGTAAGTTGATGATGTCATGTTTAAGTGAATTTTTTTGTCTGAAAAGATTGGATCGTGTTAAGGATGCATGTCCTAAAAAATTTATGTGTTTTACACTAGTGTTGGTCAACCTTGTGTTAAACACTACTTATAAAGTTCATGGAAGCATGTTGAGGTGTGTTGGGACTTATTTAGGTCCTCATTAAGTATATGTTTGGGTCACCCTCATTCTAATTCCACCGTAGAATGTTTTGGTGCCGACCTAATTTGAATTTGTAAAGACAATTGGTGTGTGGCCGACCTTGGATGGGTTTCAAGGTTGAAGACAATATAAGTACAAGTTGATATGTTGATGAAAGACAAGATAGATGAAAGATAGAAGCGAGATAGATGTGAGATAGTGTGTGTGATGTGAGTTTGAGTAGATTAGTGCAAAATTCAAGTGGTGAGTTCTTGGAGGCAGTGATTTGAAGGTGTCCTCTATCATTCAAACATGTCTGCAAGTGTGTGAGAAAATTGTGGTGAAATCTTTATTACATTGAGATAGTTTTCTCTCTATGACAATCCTCTTCTATCTTCTTTGTAATTTTTTGGCAGTGAGCCCTCTAGGTAGTGAGCCCTCATCGGACAGTAAGTCTTGTTTTGGACAAGTCATGTCTTGGCAGTGAGCCTTTATATTCAGTTTTGCAATTCTTTATATTGCAATCTAATCCTCGTCGTGGTTTTTCCCTCATTTGGTTTTCCACATAAATCTGATGTTATTGTGTGTAGGTTTTACTTCTTTCAGTATCTGCTTTTGTACTTAATGATTAATTGCATTAGCAGAGTAAAGGATTTGTGAATGGTTATTGATCTAACTACTGGTGAAAGCTTTAAAGGTTAAAAATTGAGACAACTGATTCACCGCCCCTCTCAATTGTCTTGTTCAAAAAAAGGACCTACTCAATCTACTATTAATTTCCCAAGAGCTACTAGTGCTCCATTTTTAATATTTTTTTCAATACCTTTTTTATGCATCCACCTTTATCGTTGGTTGCATTTTCCACATGGCTTGTAAAATAAAGTCCTTTTAATTTTTTTACGCCCTATTCATGATCTACCTAAGAAATTTGAAATTATTCTCCTAAAATACAAACATAATGGCATTAGGCAAGCTAAGGAACATGTCCAAGCTTATAAATATTCCTTTATACACCTTCAAGTAGAAGGTGAGAATGTTGTTTACCAAAATTTTCTACACACCTTGGATGAATTTTCTTATGATAGATATATTAGTCTTCTATTTGGTTTTGTATCTTCTCGGAATTTGCTTGATATTATGTTTACTAATCATTTGTGACTTCCCATTGATCTAACTATTATGTAGTATCATTTTTTCTTCTTGTAGGGAGCCTAATGAACCCTTGAGATTTTTTAACACTTAGTTTCATGATTTATTAAATAGTTAGTGGCACCTTATGTATCAATCATTGGCATTGTTGTATAGATGTAGTTAAGAGATCTTGACCCATTAACAACCATGTTTGTAAGAATACGTCTTATAATAACAAATTTAGCTAAGGAACAATGAATCCATGAAACTATCTAAAAAATAAATAATGCCTCAAGGCTTTATTTTTAGACCTTTTCTTCTTCTAGGACAACATGGTGCTTACAACCAAATACAATTGATTAATCAATCCCTCTCCTAATAGGAACCTATCACTATTCAAATCTCTATACTCTATTCAATATCAAATATTGAATGCAAAGCCTATTATATTATGGAACAAATATGGCCAATAGCCAACAAAATATCCCTTTGTTCCTATGTGCTCATATATGGACAGTTGCTACCAATAATCCACTTGGATAAAGTCATCCTTCTACTTCAAACCTTGAATTAGATAATAAATAGAGAATGGTACAAAATTTAATTAATGGCATACTTAACCTACAAATAAAAGTACCTTAAATTCTTGAGCTAAATAATAATTATGGAAGTAACTTTAATTTTCAAAGAAAAATAATAATGGAGTGCTCAACCTGACAATGAAGGTATTCCTACTCCTATTGATAATTCAAATTGGTTGAACACCAATCCAATAATGTATGTTAACCTATTCTACTTGGATTTTTCCAACTGTATAGGATACACTCAACTATACATGGAGAAATTAATTCCCTTAAGTTTAGCTTAACTTTACATATTGTCTAGAAAGAGACATGAAAAATTAGAAATTGTCATGATAAAGATAAATAATAGTAACCATGTTGATAGAAACTTTGGGACTAGTTTAGCTTTAGAGACATACGAGTTCCCATCAAAAAGTGATGATAAACTAGAGAATGGTCTTGAAGAAGTCAAATCTTATCAAAAAAATTAGAAGGGTAAAACCATTGATCTTTAAAAAAAGTGTAAACTCCATTAGCTTATTCCACTCTACCAAATGTTGTTTTCACCCCTCTTAACCTAAACATGACTAACAATTTAGTCCCTCTAAAAGGACCCAATCTGTCAACACAAGTGGAAGTTAATATGTCACCTCCCCAAAGTGATACTTTCACTAAGAAGAGTAGATCTAATTAAAACATTATTGAAGATCTAAATAAAACTAAGGCATATATTCTCTATTTGATTTGCGTCAACTAATCAAACAAAAATAATTATTGTTTAATACTTTAAAACTTTAAATAAAAAGGAAATAAATAAATTTTCTCATGTAAAAATAGATTTATATAAGGAAAAATTCAAAGTTCATTTATGTCGATAATTAGAATATTCAATAAGAACTTACATGATTATCTTGTTGATTTAGGTGCTTCAGATAATGTAATACCTTATTTTATTTGTGAAAAACTAGATTTGGATCCTACAAACTCTAACCAAAAGGTGGTCTAGCTTAATATGATAAAAGTGAATGTTGTTGGGGAATTTAATCGCATTCATGTTCAACTCACCTCCAATCCTATAACTCAAAAATAGATTGATAAACGAGTGATTGACATCTTAAATGATTATCTAATGTTTCTTAATTTCTTAACAATGATTGATCCAAAACTCTCAATGGGTATATGACAATAGATTACTTTCACAAGTGGCTATATTAGTGTGGCCTTTAAAATAAAATTCATAGAAAGTGAGTCATAGATGGAGTACCTAACATTGAAGTAAATCAACATTAATGAGGTCCTAAATGTTAAACTATAGCTTAGAATTTATATATTGAAGTTCAAAAGAAAATTCAAGTTGTCCCACCTGAGAGTGCAAACTAGGAATTATAGAAAATCATTTGTGGATTCTTAAATTTGATGGATCAAAATCCAAGCAAGGGATCACTATTAGATTTGAAGTAGTTAACCCTCAAGGGAAGTGTTATATTACAATTTTCTTATTGTAGTTCTTTGGTACAAATAATGCACCTAAGTCTAAAAACTTGATCCATAAGATATAAGTTGTCCTTTTCTATATTTTCTTTTTAAATATTTTCTTTAATGATAAAGATTCTTAAAGTGTCGAACTAGAAAAACATTTGTTCTATTTTTTATTTTTTTAGCTCATTGATAATTTTATTTTTTATTATTTTCAGCTCATTGAATAACCTATTCTTCAAAAGTTTCAAGGGGATTTAAATATATTATTAATAATTGCAATGTTGTGTGTTGTTATAATTTTATTATTGTGTACCAAAATATATGATATTATAATGTATTCAGATGGATATTGATGCTAACATGTGGCACGCATCCCTTAAGTTTGTTGTATTGGGTCATGTGAACATCTTATGTAATTAATTATATTAGGTGATCACTAGGCCTTAATTGGGATTAACCCTCTCCATTATATTATTAGGATTTCTATATAAAGAAGGTGAATATCATTGTAAGGATATGTGTTGAGTATAATACTGTGGTTGGGATCTCTTGCAAATATAGCATGGAGCAGCTTCTTCCATAATGAGTATTGTATGATGTTACCCTAATGCAAAGGTTTATTTTGTTTCTACATATATTAGATATTAGGGCAGCTTGGCCTACATACATTTCTCTATATTATTAGTTCTATTATTATAAAATAGAAAAACTCAACTTCTAATCTATGGAGTTAGTTTTTTGCCAAAATAATTATATTGAATTTTTCAACAATTCCTAAAAGGGTGGTTGCATAGATCTATTTGAGCTCTTCAATTAAAAAAAATGGGCCCAATCAACCCACTATATCAAAAGTTATGGCCTCTAGAAGTTTGCATACAAAATTTAAAAAGTTGTTGGACACATAAAAGAGTTGTAAACGATAGTTACACTTATTGACCAACTTATGATACATGTTATGACACATCATTAAACATATTTAATTTGGGATAATTTTGAGCACCACTTTTTGGGTTGTTTTAAAAAACTCAATTTCTAGGCTATAGAATTGATTTTTGAGAAAAATAATAGTCATATTTGTTTGACACTACCTACAGGTGTGCTTGTTACATATATCTCTTTAATCACTTCAATTTAGAAAAAAAAAGAACCCAATAAACCTAATACATCAAATTTATTGCCTCTAAAATTTTACATGGAAAATGCAAAAATTTATTGGATGCATAAGATTTGTAAAGAGGAGTTACACTTGTTGACTAATTTATGATGCATGTTTGACACATCATAACACATGTTTGATTAGGGATCATTTTGGACACCACTTTTTGGGTAGTGGTTTTAGCTCATATTTTTCTAATTACCATTTGATGGTTTCATGTATTGTATCTCCTATACATTAGGTTCTTGACATGATGGTTGAGTGTCAGCTTTGTAGATATTGTTAATTGTCAAAATTCTTCCAGATCTCTGGTTGGTGATAATCTTTTGAAGTCTTACTTGCAAGTGTACTATAACTATGGTTTACTAAATAATATATTGGGATATTTTGGAGTGTGGGGTTTTTCCTTTAAAAGGGTTTTCTTAATGTACATGTGTGTTATGGTATTGTTTATTTTGTGTTTAAATATGTTTCTACTTGATTTAATTGTTAAACGATTGAAATTTGTGCAATGCTCTACTTAGAATATCAATGTAGGATTTGTTTCTACATACTTTGCTTCCTTTCATTTGGTATGAAATCTTGATCACCTCAAACTCTAGGTGTTGGGTAGAGGGTTTTTAATACTAATCTTTGTTTGAGTGGGAGCTTGCATAAAGAGAGTTTTGATCTTATTGCAAGAAGAGATAGCAAGCACATAAAGGATAGAAATGGAGTTCTCAAGTACAAACTTCAAGTTGTAGAAGCTCAATATAGAGGATGTGTTCATAAACTAAGATCTATTAACTATAGTACTTGGATCCAAACTTGTAGCTACATCATAAGAAGACTAGGATAAGATGGATAGAAAAGCAAAGGGTCTTATTAGACTCAATTCACTCAATTTAGTATTGTTGAATCTGCATGAAGAGACTACTACAATAAACCTTTGGAAGAAGCTTGGGGAAATTTATCAAGCTAGATAATTTTTTAATATTTTTTTCTTGATAAAAAATTTGTATGCACTTAAGATGAAGAATGGTGGATCTACGACTGAACATATATATGCCTTCAATATGGTAATTACCTAGTTGCACTTCATGGGAGTGAAAATGTAGGAAGATCAATGAATGATTAGTGTATTATTTCTAAATATATGGGACCATATGGTTATGGCCATTGGGAGCACTACCATAAACTTCACGATGGATGAAGTGGTTGCATCTTCACTTTTTGAAAAATGAGAAGGAAGAGTTGTGAATTGACTAAGGAGACCTTAGCAGTTCATGGAAGATCCAAAGAGAAAAATAAGAAGGATAGGAAGCAAGATAAGTCTATATCCAAATCTCCCAGTAAGTTCAATGTGAAATGTTAGAACTATAAAAAAGTTGGACATATGAAAAGAGATTGCAAGGAGAAGAATATGAAAAAAATAGTGGATTTTGATGATGAGTTTAAGATATCCTCCTAGAATGAAGGTGATGCATCATTTCCTTAGCTACTCATGCACTGAAGGTGCATGGTTAGTAAACTCTAGTATTTGTTTCCACATGATCTCACATGAAGGTTGGTTTATGAAATATGAAAAATATGACGGTGAGAATGTGTATCTTGGAGATAATTCTCATTTGAATATTTTTGGCCATGGTAGATTCCTAATTTGATTCTTTGATGGACGATTGAATGGGATCAATGGTGTACTACATATTTCTAGTTCGGCATAGAACCTACTTTCTATAAGTAAATTGAATGATACAAGTGTACAAGTTGTATTCTTAAATGGAAGGTGCAAGATGGTTAGAGGAGCCATGATTCTTGATAAGGTTGTTCATGTTAGCACTCTCTCCTAGCTAAAGACATGCACAATTCTATGCACTAGGTATTCAATTCATATAGTGAAAATATCTACAAAATATTTACCTTCGCAATTGGAACTAGCAACAAAGAGGTGTGTTGTGTATTCTTCTAATGGTCACGCTTTGTAGATACCTAAGGGTGTTCATGCTTTGGAGCCAAGATACCAATAAAGAAAGAAATGTTATGGCACTAAAGGATGGGTCATATAGGTAGGAATTGTTTAAGGACTCTAAAAATTATAAAAAACTTGTTAGGGTTATATGATTATAATTTTAAATTTTATTTTTGTGAACATTATGTATATGGAAAAAAAAACTATGTTCAATTTTACTCTAGCTCTCATAATTTTATGGAGTAATGGATTTAATCCATTCTAATATATTTGGTCATCATGTTCCTTTGATTTCTAAACATTTATATTATGTTTCTTTCATTGTGTAGAGTAGGAGGATTCATCACCCTTGAGGCTCTAGGTCACGAGAGAGCCCCAAGGAACAAACTTCCCTAAACCACCTCAGGTTTTTTTTTACAATTTTAGAGAGGGGGGCTGAAAAGGAAGGTAAAATAACATACTATTTCCATTTTTCTAAGGATGGGTCTGATCAGAATTGAGTGATCCCGCCTCAAAGGTTTTGAACTATAGACCAAATAGCTCACTGTCTGAGGACAGCAACATGGGAGCCAGTCCATGGTGCCACGTTGGCATCCTATATTGATAGTGGGTTTGATAACAGCTTGAAATCACAGTGGGCCTACTAACTATCTGACTATTGAGGTTTACAGTTTTGTAGAGAAAGTACTAAATGCAAAAAGTACAGTAAAAAGAATACTAAATGCTACTCTAATGTGGAAATAACAAAGGAAGGAAAAGATACCACTCCACCCATGATTTGATTCTTTAGTTTTCTCTTAACAGACAAAACCTGAGTCTACACACACAGAAATAGGAAAATTTTTGGGTTGGTTTTTGAGGTTTGCCACAGTCAAACCCTTGTTTTGGTGTTCCCACCTCCATGGACATCTAAGAAGCCATGAGATATAGAAGATAGATAAAGAGATAACAGAAAGGACACCAAATAGAGTGCAAAGACAACCTGAATGCTACTCTATAAGACACAATGATGCAAACAAGATAAAAAGAACAATATCACCTCCTTTATACTAGCACTCGAGGCTGAGAGAGAAAGGTGATACCACACCAAGAGATTGAAGCTTCTTCAACCTGCAAGAATGGTGGAGTTGCAACAAGATCACATTGTAAAATCCAAGTAGAGAGGAGAGAAAAGCGAGAGAGAGCTTCCAAGAATGTGAGTGTGAGAGAATGAGCAAGAACCTGTGAGAATTAGCTCGAATGAATGAGAGGATGAGATTCAAGCATGAAGAATTCATTGAATGAATGGAGAAGTGAGTTTTGAATTACCAAAAGGGAGGTAAAATGTCATTTTTCATCAATCAAGGGTCTATAGAAGACATTTCCTTTGCATCCAATTGAAGACGTAACATTTCTACAAATTCCAAGGGCAGGAATCTTGTCAGGATTGCAACACAGCGTGTGTGCCCTTGACCGAAATTCCTCCACCAATGCAAAAATACAAGGCCACACCGAAGGAAATTGTTGATGGTGGTGGGCTTTGCATCATTGTACTTATATTTTCTAAGGTAAGGGTAAATGAATGGGGAATTTTCTAAGGTTGAAAATTCACACCATTACATTTTTCACCCACTTTAGCGATCATATGTGTTAGTGTGGATGCAAGATAAAGTAGGAAGAGATTGAAGAGAATATACCATAACCATCGAGGAAGAAAATATTTGATCTGGCACACCTGGACGTGAAGGAGGTAGCTCCATAAGTTCTCAATCCCACAAGGAAACCTTTACATGAAAGAGAGAGAGAGATGGCTCCATAGGTTCTCGGTCCTGCAACGTTACAATCTCACCATAAACATGTTAGGCTGCAGACAAACATGTTAGGAGAAAAACCATAATAGGCTCTCAAGAAGGCAAACAAGATAACATGATAAGACACAACCTGATCAGATAAGCATGTGGTTTCTACAAACTTGATTGTAGGATAGTTACAAAAAGGTTGATCTAGTCGGGTTTCCCCCAAGCTACATGACAAGATGTGAGATGTCTAACACCAAGAAATCGTGACATCACACATCAAATAGAATACAAGTCTAGTCTGGCTAACCCAAGCTAGACGCAAAGATATATGATGTTTGACACCAAGACACAACAACATTGAATATCGAATAATAAACACACAATTGCAAGACATCAGAGAATTCAATTGAAGGAGAAGCTTTCAAAGGGGTTCCTTTGGCAGAGAACCCTTTAAGACACCAAGGGGCCCATTCAAAGGGACACTCCAAATGAAAGTCACAACATTTTCCACAAGTGATTTTGTCATCAAGGAATCCTTTTGAAAGATATATTTCATCAAGGAATCCAGTGGAAAGAACGCTTCTTCTCAAAGGAAATTTTTCAAAAAAAATCGTCTTAGAAAAAGTATTCCTTTTTCAAAGGAAAACTTTCAAACTCTTTCACTAAAAATTCATTTGAAAAGAAAATTTTCACTAAGGGGTCCTCACTAGGAGAATGCATCATCTTGGAAAATGAAAAAATTTCAATAAGGATTCTTTGGCCACAAAATTTTCCTTATTGAAAATCAAAGAAGCATGATAGCACCCCCTTAGGATGGTGTGTGTTATGCAAACACATGGCATCCTAAGGAGAGAAAGGGGAGGCAGAGATGTTGTGGAACACAATGCATGACAAGATGTATATGTGGAATGTTGGCACGCGCACAAGGGATAACACATAAGAACCACAACATCATGAAGAAAATAGATAGAAACGAAGAAAACAAGAGACAGGGGATCTAGTAACTCAAGTTCAATCATAGATACAAAGAGAGATAATACAACAGTCATCAATCCTCAAAGTTCTCAAAATGTGAAGAAGAGCACATGAAGATAAAATAAAAAATAAAAATTGTGTCAACATGGAAGAAGGCATAAATGCCCACAACACTTTGCATCTATTGAGAAAATGTGTCTCAACCTTGCAATTACATAAGGTATTGTTCAACCGACGATGATGAGGGGTGTGGGGGGTTCCCCCCCCATGAGGGGTCTAGGGGGATCATCCCCTTAGCTTGGGTCCAGGGGCAGCACGCCCTGGCAAGGACTCGGGGGTAGCACCCCTGAAAGGAAAATTTTATTTATATTTTATTATTATAAATCTGGACCATTCATCATTACGTTTCATATCCGACGGTCAATATTTTATTAGCTTCACTTTCCCTAGAAGGAAACCCTATTTTATGAGGGAATTATATTACAGTTGTGTATTGCAGTGTATTATGAGTCTGATAGGGTTGTGTTTCGTTTGGATCTCTAAGTGGTGATACTCCTGTGAGAAGCTTTCTCTGCAAGTATATTGTAATCTTTGTGATTTTTGAATAACATATTGGGTGGATTTTGGAGTGTGGGGTTTTTCTCCCAAAATGGTTTTCCCCACATAAATCATTGTAACTATTAAAGGTCTGTAAAAATTTTGCATTATTCTCCTCTCAAGATTAGTGTAGGAAGTTGTTTTGCTACCTTAGCTTCCTTACAACATCGCCCCTAATTGTCGAAAACAAAATTCATGACACAAAAGAATGATGATACACATAGAAGAAGTGCATGACATATTTCTTGTGCCTATATCTGAGCACCTGAAAAGGTAGTGAGGGTCCTCCAAGAAAGATCACAAACACAAAAATAAAAGCATGGGGGAACACAAACACACAAACAAATCTATGCTATAGATATAGAAGAGGTACCACCCTACTCCTCATTGACCAGCAAATCATCCTACTCCCAACCTAGATCATTATAGGGGGGGGCAGACAGGCCTGCAAGGGCAGGATAGTGAGGGAAATACCTTTTGACTTGCCTGCAATAAGGGCCAAGGAAGAAGGCCCCTCAAATTATTCTTCACTAAGCTCTTGTGAGGCTAAATTCATCAATATTGAAAAGAGTGAGGACAAAGTTGAGATATCATCCACTAAATTAAACATGCACTTCACCAAAGTGTCATGTGTCAATCGGGTGGGAGAAGGAGGCACTTGAGATCCACTGCCAACCTCATGAAGAGAGCAGTGACAAACTCAGGGGAAGCGGTGGTCACCTCCATCGTAAGGAAAATGCAAGCCAAGATAGAACAAATTTTCAAAGAAGGTGAACCATTCTTCCGACCTCCACTTGCAACAAGGTCATCCTTCACCTTTCACTTTAGCAAAGGATATGAAATCCCCACATAAGAAGCAGAAGCTAAGGAGGAATAAGAAAAATTCACAGGAGACACCACTATTGTGCTCGGCATGTCTATGGGCTAAGAAAAGGGAGGTATGTCCAGAAGGGACATCAAAAGAGGAGGCTCCATGGAGGTGATGAAAATGTGCACCCTTTTGGGGTGAGTATCATTCGGTCCCACCAGGGGAGCTAGGAGTAGAACAAAGGTGATTAGAACTGAGGCAAACATAGTAGGAGGAAGTGACATGGTAGAATAATATGCAAAAATAGGAGCTACTAGCTCCCCTTCTGTCTTCTACAAAGTGGCTTGTTCTATAGCCAGATCCTTTCTCCTGCGCTTGTGCTTGCACTTATGTGCAAGTTGGTTATGTCGACTCTAGGCACTAGAAGTCGCAGCCTAAGAAGAGACGGGAGGTTCTTGTTCTACCACAAGGGTGTCCTCCACAACTGTCACTAGTGGAAGGACTGTCTCTTGGATAGGAGCAAGAGGAGGAAGCACAAGAGCAGAGATAGTAGCAAGTGGAGAAGTAGACACAAACTCCTTGGCAAGGGACCTCTTCCCGTTCGCTACCAGAGGGACAAGAGGGAGAGCAATAGGAAGCCACAGAGGCTGAGACATAGAAGTAGCCCCATGAGGACCCTTTCCCTTGCCATAGATAATGGTTCTAGGAACTGTGGGAAAAACTAGAAGTTCAAGAACTTGACACAACCTTTCACCATGTGGGCACCATCAGATTTCCCATGTGAGGCATGGGAGCAAGAGCTGAAGTTGTCGCAGCAAGACAAGAAGTAGAAGCAGATGGAGTAGAAGACACAAAAGGATAAGGTTCCTAAGCATGTGAAAGCTTCCCCTTCCCCTTTTTCTAGGAGGAAGAAGCAACTTGTTGTTGCGTCGTGCCCCCAATCTTGTATTTAACATAAGTATGGTATAGCAGATCTCCCCTTGGAGGGAGAAGTTTGACTAGAGTAGGCCAAAAGTGATCCAATGAAAATCCCCCACGTGACACTAATGATTTGTAACCAGTGTCATGCACTATGTGCACAGATCCTTCATGAGGGAATTTTAAACACTTATGAACCACAAAAGTTGTTAGCCCCCTCTAATGGTTCAATAACTAAGCCCTTAGAGTTGTGACTTAGAGATTGGACATCTGCACTAAGTAGCTATCTTACTCATCATGAAGGTGCATTTCATTGTCAACCCAGGGACATAAAATTGAAATGGTTCAGCATTGTATGTGCACTAGGACTCCATTGTAGTCATCCATAAACTAGAAGAGAAACAGTACTGGAAATAAAATGTTGGAAATAAATCAACTTAAGCACTGAGCATGAATCAACAACTACACTAAGCATCAATAATTGGACTAGAAATGGAAGATAGAAATGGAAATATCAGCAAACAGACAGGAGACTACTCTATCTTCCTTGGCTGCAGAAACAATCACATAACAGAATTCTAGTGGTTGCAAGAATAGTCAACTATTGAAATTGAAACAAATTGCTAAACAAAAAATAACTTTTAAACAAAATGGTTGGAATTCTCACCAAGTGGTCCCCCTTGAGTGAGTCTTCCTTAAGCTAACTTAGATGCAGCAAATCAAAATATCATTTTATTCCTTGAAAGCATGATTACAACATATTAGCAATATAACTATATTACTAAAATTGGAAAATGCAACTACAATCTCAGAACATCCAACCTTATGAAAAGGGGCATCTAACCATTATTTATAGAGGGAAAAACTTCTAATTAACCCTAACTACCCACTACAACAAATCCCTGTGATTTGCTCCACTTTTTGCTCTATTTTTTGCTTCCACCCACTGTTTTAATGTATTTTTTGGAAATTTTTTGAAAACGTCGGTGCTATTTATTAGGGTGGCGCAATTTTTGGTGATTATTGCACCAATCAGTACAAGTCGGCACTAATTTAGGTAATGTCAACAAGATATGGGTATATCGAGGAGAGAACCACTTATGTCACATCGACAAGGTATATCTACAAGTGCTCGATGAAACACAACTCTTGGATATAACGAAGTAATGTCGATGAGACATTGAGATATTGGTAAGACAAATAAGATTGTATCATTGACACTCTTCAAGTAATGATCAAAAGCATACACCACTATACCGCCAGGAAGGTGAGCAACATATGTGGTAGAACAGTATACACCGCAACCCCACACCAAGAAGCCTTGAGCAAGGCGGTAGTGCAGTAAACAACATAAGGGAAGAGAAAAACACCGCTATACCATAGTGATAATCACAAATCTCCCCGACATGGAAGATTTACACCAATATATAAAAGAAATACCGCCGAAGGAAAATATCGATGAGACAGTGGCATATCAGCAAGAGATATTAACTTGTCTCATCGACAGCAGAAACCAACATCAGAGGAACATAAGATCTAATGTCGATGATACATTGAGATATCGGTAAGACAAATAAGATTTTCTCATCAACACTCTTCAAGTAATGATCAAAAGAATACACCGCTATACCACCGGGAAGGTGAGCAACATATGCGGTAGAGTGGTATACACCACAACCCCGTAGAAAGAAGCCTTGAGCAAGGCGGTAGTGCAGTAAACATGGCATCATTACAATTTATAGCAATAAATGCAAAAAATCACATCAATTGCCAAAATTAAATGCTATTAAATTATTAAGGGTTTCCAAAACTAATATGACTGAATATTGTGCCATTGAAAGATAAGTGATTTTTCCCAATATCGCGCTCAATTACAGTGCACTAGCATGGAAGGAGCTAAGGATATGAGAAGAAGTTTTGCAAGCATGAAATACTCGGGTAAGTGCACAAAAACTCTCTCAAAGAGCTCTGTTAATATAAAAAATCTTTCAAGGTTTTGTCATCTAAAGCCATAGTAGAGAAAATTGAAACATTCCTCCTAAAAGAAAAT
Source organism: Sequoia sempervirens (assembly GCA_007258455.2). Lineage (NCBI taxonomy): Eukaryota > Viridiplantae > Streptophyta > Pinopsida > Cupressales > Cupressaceae > Sequoia > Sequoia sempervirens. The sequence goes on along the minus strand of VDFB02000452.1, from coordinate 21,014 downwards.
AATCAGAAGTAAAAGAAAGTCAGCCTAAAATTAAATATGAAGAACCTAAAGTAAAGAAGAGACCACTCCATCTGTCCATATTAGATATACTTCTAGGGTCTACTAAAGAGGGTAATAAAAAGTTTCTTGTGGACACCACACAAAGTGGTAGGGATGCCCTCATTTCCAAATCTGAATGGGACCTATTTTTGTATTTTTACAGTAAGAGAAATGAGAAGATTCCAATGTCAAATGCTTGGATGTTGGATATAGCAAGGTTGATTGTCCCAAATGTATTTGTTGATGTAGAATTTATTAGAGTGTTAGCCAAACACTTTCACTCAGCTACCAAAATAGTAAGGTTTCCAAATGGCACAGTATTGGTAGAAGTAACCAGAAAAGCCATCATTGAGTGTATTGGCTTAAACAAGCAAGCTTTGACCAAGATAAACCTACAGAAAAGTGAGGAGGATTATGCTAGGTTAAAAAAGACTTATAGAAGTGATGAGGTACTCCTATATATGAAAAGAGGCATTGGCAACAGAACATTCCCCATCTCTACTACCACTACTGAACCATTTAATGTGACAAAATTTTAGTATTACTTTGTGAATACATATGTAGCTCTTTGCCAAGTGTTGGGGATAGATGCTCAAGATAAAATTCCAATAGGCCTAATGATGATGGCCATGAGAATTCAAAACCCTGAAACTAATCTTGAATACGACTTTGCTTCATACCTTGAGAAGGCGTTAGATGATGAATTCACCCAAGTTATAGAGGATAGAGCACCAATTACATTTAGACACTATTCCCTACCATGTCATATGATATTGTACCAGAATAGGAACCATTGTACTAAAAGAATGGACTTGGATATAGTAGATGAGCAAGGGAATCCCACACTTGTCCAGAAATGGTGCTATATTTGGAATAGTCGGTGCAAGAATTCAAGCTTTGTTGTATTCTACGAAGACTTTGTACACAGAATCCTTCGAGTTCTTGGGTATGCAATACCAATATTGTCAACCAAAATGTTGTAACTAGTGATAACTTTGGCTTTAAGACTAGAGCAGGGTCATACACACAATTTTGGAGATTGTTTTTCCTCCTGAAAGTTACAATAATAAGAGTTTATGAATGCCCTATTGCTCCACACATACTACCAAAATTTGTGCCCCTCATATTAGCATTTCTTGAATTTATGTGGCAAATGATGTGGATGGAGAAAGATGTAATGCACAAGCAAAAGAAAGGCACTTTCCAGCCAAACCAAACCAAGTGTGAAGATTGGATTGTAGGCTTAGACACACTAGAGGAGTTACAGTATTATTTGAAGATAAGATATGCATTGAAATATGGAAAAGAAAGAGCCTTTGACCCTAAAAATCATATGAACAACATAAGGCACAATCTTCTTACCAAAATGATAGTGCCACACCAAGTGGATTTTGAAGAAGATGTCATAAGGAATTGCATTACTTATAATGATGTATTCAGTAGAAGGATAAAATGGGAATATATGAAGAAGGTTGAAGAAAGGACGAACCGGAGGTCCAAGGATTTCCTAGGATACTTTGTTGAGGAAAAGGACCCCATCAAGAGGATAGAATTGATAATTGGTAGATTTGAAGACTTGTACATAAAGAAGGAAGCATATCTTGAAGAACATCATAGTGGTGCAACAATAGAGCATACCCCAAGTGAAACCTCTGAGCTTCCCATGGAGTAGTTACCTCCCAAAAGATAGAAGATAGGAAGCATTGAATAGTTAGTACCTTATGAGGATACTGAAGAGGTGGGCGATATTGAGGAAGTGGCTACAGTACTGCAGTCATTGAAAGGTGATATTGAATTTGATCAGCCCATCCTTGAGACCAGTGCCCATAAACATGAGGAAAGGATGGGTGATGTAGAAAAAATAGGTACAAAGGTACATGAAGATGAAAGGGAAATTACAGCTAGGAGATTCATAGAAGATGATGAATTCATTAAGACTCTTGAGTTTAAGGATTTCTAGATGAAGATGAAGATAAAATAATTTCAAGAGAGGATGGAATCAGCTGAAGCAGGAATTGAAGAATCAGAGAAAAATGAAATGGTAGCACAGACTTTCCAGGAATTAAGAGTTGACAACATTGGCATTAGCCCCCAGAAGGCTAGAGAAATGGTCTTGAAGAGCAATACGCTCATTTTCCCTGGCTTGGAATTAAAGAAAATATTTTTGCTTGATCAACTGCGGGCTCAGGAAGATCCAATGCTAGTTGCAGAATTTGACTCTGATGAAGGTGTGAGTGGAACTGGGTATAATCCAAAGATTGAAACCCTAGCCATATCGATCAAATAGAAAAATACACAGAAGCCAAAATTATTGTATGTAATTCAAGGGATGAAAGGGGAAGTGATGGTAAGGACAATATAAGATACCACCCCTTTGGAGGTAGCCACAATCACCATGCATTCAGCCATGTTCACTCGAGCAACTGTTAAGGGATTAGAAGATAAATTGAAGGAGTATGAAAAGGAACAAAGGTTCCTAAATGATGAATTTAATAAACTGTTCATGGAGAATGTCAAATTGAAAGAACAATTAAGAGGAGAAAGACCCTTCACAAAGCAAGGAGATGGTGTTATACAGGCCTCCTATTTCTCCAATGGATATTGTGAAGAAAATTTATGTAGAACAAGTAAAAACTCCAAAGAAGGAAGTGGATGATGTAAATAAGGCCAGCAATCAAACCCAAGATGAAGTGAAAAGACGAATTTGTGAAGTTATGGAAAAGATTCTTGAGCACAGGATAAAATCAATTGTGGATAAACTAGAGAGTGCGCATGATAGTTATAAAACACTTCAGCAGGAAATGGATCAAATAAAGACACATATGCTTGTATTAGATCCTTTGTTCAAAAGGTGGCAGCCTATTCACCACACTTTGGCTAAATTATGCAAAGTTCTACAAAGAAGTCCTAATGCACCCACAACATTAAAGCCAACTGAACAAACTGTGAAGATGATTATTGATGAATTTTAGTATGTACAAGGGTTTGATAAAAGGAGTGTAACATGAATGGAATTATTCCATACCTACAAACAGTGGTATATACCTAAAATCGTGAGAGATGGTGATCAGTTGGAGGACTTGGATAAGTGGAAGAAAGAATTCAATCAGGTTGTTCATAAGTGTGCAACTCATATACAGGAGGATGATGATACCAGTCTTCCCAGGCTAAATCATATCATGGATAGGTTGATTGTTCTTGGTGTGGGATACCTAAATTTTGTCAATGATACAAAGGCATTACTAGATAGTCGATGGAAAACTCATCTTGGAAACATGCAAAAGATCTAGGAATATAAGTGGCCATCAGATTTTGTAGTGTATCAATGAGAGGAAAAGTATTTGGTTTCAGAAGAATAGGACACTGAGGCGAGAGAATTTGGACATTCATCATGGAGAGGAAGACTTTTCCATATCAATGATCACAGGTCTTCTATGTTGAATAATGGAACTATATGTCAAAATTTCTTAAGTCTTGTTATTTCCTTAATTATGTTAATTAAATAGTTGTTAGTAAAAGAAGTAGTTATGAAAGGTCGTTTCTTTTTGTAAAAGTCTTGTAGCTTGTTGCTTCCTATATAAATAGGAAACCAAGGCCTAGTTTTAAATTATCATCATCATATATCATTTCCATTTTGAAGACTTTTGTTATTAATATATATCAATTAAGTAATATAATGGAGAACATCTTATTATCAAAGATTCTCCATGACTGTGTTATCATTCTGTATTTTTCTTATGTTTTGCATACTTATTTCTTCTTATATTTGAATGAATATCAGTTATTGAGCCTCAATATTGTGCTTATGTGAATGAATATGTTGATACAGTAAAGCATTTATTGTGGATGTTGATAGAGCTGCTAAAAATTTTGAAAATTTGAGCTTATTTTGCCTTGTTACATGTTCAACATAAAAATGGAAACTATTTAAAAATAATAAAGTTAACAAAGTTGCTTATTTAAATAATTGTGAGTTACGTGAATTAATATTTTATTAACTTTTGTGTCTTCACGAACATATGTTGATACAAAATGAATGGAAGAAGAATCCAAGTAATCCTAATTTTTTTGCCAACAACTCATACCAAAGATTGAACAATTTAAGGATATTGCAATAGGTATTAATTAAGGATATGATGATGATATATTCTTGTACTTGTATATTCTATGAAACATTCCTTATTTTCTATGAAACAGTGTATATATTCTTGTACTTGTAAATATTCTTTTACTGTTATGTCTATTAAATAAAACAGAGTTTGAATAAAAAATGTTTCACCCTTTTTTGTAAGTGAGTATGTGAATTATTGTTTAAGGAAAAATCTTATAGTGTTTACATTTTCAATTTACTAGTTTCAAATCTTTATTTTCTATGTATATAAAATTGTATGTGCTCTTGATCTCAAATGACATAAAACAGTAATATCATCATAATCGGGGTTTTCAATTTCAGCACCATCATTGTCCATCATATCATGTTCACTTTTAAGTACAATCATCAAAATTTTATTTTTATTTCTTGTCCCAGTTAATCTTGATTCCTTTCAGCACAACACAGTAGGTTGCATGTTAAATTTCAAACATTTTCTTTGCATTTTTTTGTATATATTATTTTATCAATGCATCATTATGTAACAACAATTTCACTTCTGAGATATACAGTAAAAATAAATGAAAGCACATGTTGTCTTTTTCAAGGGAAATGTATTGTGAATACCCTATGTCTTTTAGATAAGTGTGCAAGCGAAATAAGACATAACTGATCGAATCTGATTTTCTACTGTACAATTGTTTTTTTGTGTTTTTTACTTTTTGCATGTGGATTACCCTTAGAAAGAGACTACTTATCTTTTCTTAAATGAAGCCTTTACATTTCCTGTCTATGAAAGGAATTTACTGCTTGACAACAGGTTCATGAACTTCATACAAATTAAGATTGGTGTAAAAGGACATCCCCACAAATGTTGTTTGGTCTAGAATTATAATGGAAAATAAAAAAGCTTGCTAGGAGAATAAAACAGGTTTTCAATTGTCCAAGTACAACATAATATTACTAAAGCATTTCAAATTTTAGGCCATAAGAATCATCCTTTTTTAAACATGGATTGCAAATAATTCTGAAAATTTAGAAGTCTTGGTCATTAACATTATTGTCTGCTACAATGTCATCCAGTGTATCATTGTCAATGTTCATATGTTCTTTCAAGTATTTAATATTATCATCATCCTCATCTTGATCTGCACCATCTTCATCATCATTGAAATTTGACTGTAGACCATCTATATTGTTACCAGATGTATTTGGATCAACATTTTCTATACCATCCATATTGTTGTCTTCCATAACATCATCTAACTCTAGATTGTTGTCTTCTTGTGCCTAAACATAACCATCTTCAATATCATCATGGATGTCAATTTCTTCGATTTTCTCTAATCCCTCTCTCTCATTTTGTTGGCCATCATTGTTTTGCTCAGTATCCACTAATGCATCGTCCAATACATGCCTTAATCTTGGATCATAATGTATGACAAATATCTATTTCGGGTCCAAAATATCTTCATAGAAAAATACCTACACATGAACGACATACATAAATTAGACATTATATAAATTGTATGAACATATATACATCAATTGAATAATGGAACATTATTTTATAGACTACCTTTTTTATACAATAATTTCTATAAAATAAAATTTTTGCAACATATTTTATAAAACATCAATCCACACTCATTTATTATTCTTTGGTTATTTTCCCTTAAGAACATCCTTAGGGAGACCTTGTTCTTCCCTCTTCTTTCGCGTAGGAGTGTGTTTTAAGAAGGGGTAATCAATCAATAACTCATCCCCAATGGTAAGGTCCATAATAGCCTCAACCATTATCAATCTATCAACCTCTCTTTCCATATCTCCATCTTTATCATTTATAACCTCAACAAATTGACAATACGGTCTTACAGTAGGGTCTCTTTCCTTACTACTATTTATAAATCTTGCAATATTTTTGTGTGTGTATGCACGTCCATCTATATACATAAGATGACCTCTATTCATTTCTTTTCCACTTTCCAATTGGAGACGTTGTGTATACATATTTGAATTTAGACCATATGTTGACATGCTAGGCTTATAATTTGCTAGCCTTCTCCATTCACCACTATAATATGATGGACCATAATATGGCATTAATCTCCTAGTGGTTTGTTCTGAATTGTTTCTATGTTTGGATCCCACATGTACATTTTGGACAATAAAGAGACCTAGATTCGCTCCATGAATATTAGAGGGTCGTATCATGTAGTTGTATCCCCAAAATTGAAACACCTCGTACACTCTAGGTAGTTGTTGATCACTAGGCCAAGCGCAATATAGTCGACGATCAAATGTCTCTTTGTAAATTGATCTCAAACTCAAGGGAAATTCATCATCTCCATCACATTCATTCTCATAGGGTATGTAGTCCCCCTTCCCCTTGTCTTTAAGCAAATTATGCATCTTCACACCGGTTCTTGTTTTGTTACTTGTTTTCGTCAATTCCTCATCTTTTGAGCTGGTATATTGGCACATATTTTTGTTAGATGTATCATCTGATAAATGATCATTGCCCTCTAGGCTGGAAGTTAGTGATCCAGGAAACTTTAAACCAAGAAATTTATTTTGCAAGTATCCATTAAGAAAAAAAATTAGTTATTTAAATAATATAAAACAATGTTTAAACGAAGGATACATGTTATTTATATCAAATTGGAAAATTCCTCACCACAATTCCTATTGGATTTGAATCGATTGTAGGAGGAATACTACCGACTGGAATCTCATCATATATGTAATGCCTTTGTACAATCGCTCGTTTGAATTATTTCTTTCCACGACATACAGAACATCCACAAACAACAATTTTCTCAAAGTATTCATCTCATGTACTATATTCCTGACCTACCTCTTCTTCAGTGCAATGATTTGTTGTTTCTGTAGTATCCATTGTCATATCCTCTTCCACCCACTGTCATCTACGTGATTTAACAATTTTAGGTCCACGTCCACGTACATATCTTGTTCTTTTTCTACTTGAACACTTAGGCTCTGCATTTGCTCCAATCTCCATCTAAAATTATCAACATGCATTAATTTATGTCAAGATTGGATAATACATTATAAATTTCAATAATATTGTGAAAAAAGATGGACGTATCACAAAATGCCATTAGATCATTTTTTCCTAAGTTAATTCAAAATTTGAGTACCTGATGTCCCACTTCATTCGTTGTGTCCTCATTTGATATGACACGATCTGTTGCCATGGCCTCGTCTCGCCCCTATAATACACAACATAGTAAATAATGTTTAGTACACCAATTATATCATTTCAATGAATATGCTATCCAACACAAAACCTCACTTTAGTCATATATTTGGCATATTTATATCATGTTTTGGCTATCCTAATTTTCAAACTTTTCCCTTGATCATAGAATCACATTTAATCACCATTCCTGTGCATTTTCAACCAATAAGTTTGACCTCAGAGGCCTCATGGACAAAAAAATGACTTTATCTCCTCTACGTTGTAGCATTTGTGAATTCATAAACACTTTCCTCCTTTGGTTGAGGTTGATTTCTCTTCTTACCTCTATTGTATCTGCAAATTTTGTTGTCTCATCTATTTCCACCCACTTTCCTCTCAGCAATTTAGTATTTCTACATCGTCCATGTCCTCCTTTGTGAATAAAAATTCTGCCATAGAAGCTTTCACTGCACTACTGCCGAGAAGGAAAAAGCAACTTGCGGGATCATGGTAAAAACTACTCTACCGCACTAAGCTGATGAAGGAGTTGCGGGACAGCGGTGGTCACCACACGCCAATGGTAGAAGACTTGCGGGACTGCAGGAGTCACCGCAACACCACTAGGAAAAGAACTTGTGTGCCACCACAGAAGCTTTCACCGCACTACTATCGAGAAGGATGAAGCACCTTGCGAGACAGCAATAAAAACCACTCTACCACACCGAGTTGATGAAGGAGCCACGGGACAACGGTGGTCACAAAAACAAGGCAGGAATTGGAATTATTTCCAACACACTAGATCCTATGATACACAAAAATGAAAATAGTCACTATACAGCAATGATAGGCACTAAATTAGGTGCACTTGATGCCGCCTTATATGTCCCAAATAGATTACATTAATGGCCAAAATTCGGCGCTAAAGTTGGTGTTAACTAACGCTGACTAAAGTGTCGACTAATGGATCAAAATCAAAAATTTAAAACTTTCCCGAGTGAAGGAAGAAATCAGACGACAAAAAAGGGAAAAATGTCACGTGAAGGAAGAGAGCAGGGTGCTACCAGCAACTGATGAGAAAACTGATTTAGTTTGTGACACCATAGGTACTGGTTATAATTTTTTCTTTCTTTCTTGAATTCGTGATTATTTACTGCTCTTTGTATTGCATTTGAATTTGTGATTGTTTACTGGTTCATAGCCTAACCAATCCAGGCAGCTTCTAAATTGTCCCATCATTATAAATTGTAAAACCTTTGAGAGCCAGCAAAAATTACCGTTTGGGTTTGGCTCAAAATATTATAGCACGAAGCGAGGATGCCTTCGTATTCTTTCCCTAACCTGGGTATCAAGGAAATAGTGAACTACTTGGAAAATCTGGGAATTGGGTTGGTCACTACTGAGCAACTGCTGAAAATAAACACATAAACATTCTAGATACATAGAAAGACAATCTATTAACACCCCTCAAACATTGCAAACAAATCAATTGTGTCAAAGGGAATCAATTGATTCCCCAAGAAGTCCTAGATCGAGCAAAAGATCCAGGAGGAAATCAATGATAGTAAACTCTAACATTGTGGAATAGGGAGCAGAGACTTCCACTCCTGGGACATAGACTTCTTCCACCATGCCATTTTTTCAATCTTGCATTGGTAGCTACAATACGAAGATAGAATACGAGGTGGTTTCAAGGGAAGTTTGAATGACGAAAGCTGGGAAAACGTTTGTGAATAGGTTGAAGGAATCATGTCTTCAACGATTCAAAGACCATCTACATTTTCCATTCTCAAAGCTACCCATGCACCTAAAAAAAGAAGTTATCCATGACATGGAGACTGATTTTGGCACAGGTTGGTCTATAAAGAAGATAAAGCTACGAATGTCTCAAAATTGCAAGAGATTTCAGTGCAACCAAACAAAGAAGATTAAAAAAATCCTTCCTGAGCTAAGGCAAAAAAAAGGCCAATTGATGTAAGTGTGAAAGTATGGAGAGAGCTTGTAAAAGGATATGAGAAGTGTGATACACAGAGGAAGTCCGGTGAGGAGAGTACGCAAGTATTTGAATTTTCTCATAAGATTATATCAAATTTATTAAACGATATTTAAATTTTATTTGTGCATAGTTAAATTGAATTAGTATATGTTTCAGGACAAGGCCTCCAAGCCTAGGCTTGAGAAACTTTGTGCCACACATCGCAGTGGCTAGAAAGGTTTACAGGCCTTGATCTGTACATTTGTAAGTATATTTAATATGTTAAATGATATTTTTTTTATTTCGTTGGAAAAAGTAAATGATTGCATATTAATTAGTTTAACTAGTCCATGTGCCATGTTTTGACAGGAGGAGAAATATGGCTACCATTAAAAGCAATTTGAAAAGAATATGTTACAAAACAAAAAGTGGAACGATTTTGTAATCTGGATGGAGAACGAGGTATCAATAGTTGAGTTTCAAAAAATTAGTTGGATATTATTGTGTTAATATGTCAATTTTCATCTCTTGTGTTGAGTTGTTTATTGATCCATAGGATGAGTAAATAGAGCTCAAATCTTATGATTACAAGATGATCATTTATGTGCATGAATAAATAGTAGAAGGATGTAGGTGAACTCAATTCATCTGAATTTATGCCTCTTGGCAGGAATTCCTCTTGAATCTCTAATATCAGGTGCCCAAGACTTCCCTATAGCTTTTACCTTTTGTTGCCACCTTTCCTCTTCACTCTGAGACTCGTCTCCTTTTTCCTTATCTACATTTCTGGCTTCGGTTTCTAATTTTTCCCATGCTTTACCTTCCTCCTCTTTATAATCTTCTTCTTCTTCTTTGTCCTCCTCTAACTCCATAAGAGATTCATCTTCTAAACCTTCCTCGTCTGAATTTGATTCCTCTTCTACATCATCCTTGATCTGACTCTTTTGAATTATCAAAATCAGAATCACTAGCTTCCATATTCAAAAATTCCCAACCACCATCTTCAATAAATTTATCTGGATCATCAGTAATACTCTTCAAAATTGGCCACCAGTTCAAGTTCATTTTGCTTTCATAATACTTTATGTCCATGGAGTTCAGCCATTCCTTGATGCCATCAAGCGAAGATTGAGGAATGGCATACATGCGGAGTACATCCCACTTGAATTCTTTGAAAACAATATCCATATCAAATTCCTTTTGCCCAATTCCTACTCTCTCAAGGTTAACAATCTCAATCTCACAAATAGCGATTAATAAGAAAGGTAATTCCACCAACTCTACCAAACAGTTTACCATAGGAACAATAAAAGAAAATTCTTTGAAAGGAACTCTATGAAAACCAAGCTCTCTAAATGGTATATCAAACTCTAGTTCAAAATATTTTAGATGAGGCTGCTCCTATAGCTCTCTTACTCGGTTGACAAATTCTTGAAACTCTGTATTGATTTTATTTTTCCTCTCTTTTTGTTCTTCCTCAATTTCATCAGGATCATACATTGACCTTCTTGCCCCTCCTAAAGTTTGGACCACATCTATTACCTCCACATAAAACTGGACATCCTTGGTCTTCTTGGTTCCCACGCCATGATATGGTTATGCAAATGAAAATGAAGCAAAGTAATCATCTCCTTCTTCGCTGGCTGGAAGAATGCATGCTTAATGCTTTGATACATGATATCAGCTCTCTCTTCTACTCTCATGGTTGAATACCGAAATCTAGTATGGTGGACCTCCATAGTTCCAGTCATCTTTCGTCCTCTTCCACCAAATTTTGGCCTAATCCACACGTCTGCTAGACTAATTGACTTTGTTTTTGAAAGATGAAGTTTCTCCTGAGTCACCAGTCTAGCTCTCTCTTCCTTTTCAGACTCTTTCATTGTTATAGATCGTCTCTGGGATTTAATCATTTGTACCACATGGTTGATGTGCTTTGAATCCTTGCATCTAAAGGAAATTTCCTTAACATAAATATTGCTAGGGAATTTCAATGTTGCCATTGTAGTTGGAATTAAATTCGATACCTGCAACATTGAAAATTATCCTTATATAAGAATTCCCTCCATCTTGTTGGCTTGTAACACTCTTGATGGTAGCTACATGAAATCTAATTCTGATTCCTCTTCTACATCAGAGGGTTCATATCCTTGATCTGACTCTTCTAAATTATCAGAATCAGAATCACTAGCTTCCATATTCAAAAATTCCCAACCACCATCTTCAAAAAATTTATCTGGATCATCAGTAATACTCTTCAAAATTGGTCCCCAATTCAAGTTCATTCTACTTTCATAATACTTTATATCCATGGAGTTCATCCATTCCTTGATGCCATCAAGGGAAGATTGAGGAATGGCATCAATGCGGAGTACATCCCGCTTGAAGTCTTTGAAAATAATAGCCATATCAAATGCCTTTTTCCCAAGCCCTACTCTCTCAAGGTTAACAACCTCAATCTCACAAATAGTGATTACTAAGAAAGGTAATTCCACCAACTCTACCAAATAGTTTACCATAGGAACAATAAAAGAAGAGGCTTTGAAAGGAACTCTATGAAAACCAAGCTCTCTAAATGGTATATCAAACTCTAATTCAAAATATTTTAGATGAGGTTGCTCCTATAGCTCTCTTACTCGCTTGAAAAATCCTTGAAACTTTGTATTGATTTTATTTTTCTTGTCCCGCTCTTGTTGTTCTTCCTCGATTTTATTAGGATCATACATTGACCTTCTTGCCCCTCCTAAAGTTTCGACCACATCTATTACCTCCACATAAAACTAGACATCCTTGGTCTTCTTGGTTCCCACACCATGATATGGTTATGCAAATGAAAATGAAGCAAAGTAATCATCTCCTTCTCTGCTAGCTGGAAGAATGCATGCTTAATGATTTGATACATGATATCAGCTTTCTCTTCTACTCTCATGGTTGAATACCGAAATCCAGTATGGTGGGCCTCCAGAGTTCCAGTCATCTTTCGTCCTCTTCCACCAAATGTTGGACTAATCCACATGTCTGCCAACCTAATTGACTTTGTTTTTGAAAGATGAAGTATCTCCTGAGTCACCAATTTAGCTCTCTCTGCCTTTGCAAACTCTTTCATTGTTATGGAACGTCTCTGGGATTTAATCATTTATACCACATGGTTTTTGTGCTTTGAATCCTTGCATCTAAAGGAAATTTCCTTAACATAAATACTGCTAGGGAATTTCAATGTTGCCATTGTAGTCGGAATTAAAGTCGGTACCTACAACATTGAAAATTATCCTTATATAAAAATTCCCTCCATCTTGTTGGCTTGTAACACTCTTGATGGTGGCTACATGAAATCTGATTTTGATTCCTCTTCTACATCAGAGGGTTCATATCCTTGATCTGACTCTTTTGAATTATCAGAATCAGAATCACTAGCTTCCATATTCAAAAGTTCCCAACCACCATCTTCAAAAAAATTATCTGGATCATTAGTAATACTCTTCAAAATTGGCTGCCAATTCAAATTCATTCTACTTTCATAATAATTTATATCCATGGAGTTCATCCATTCCTTGATTCCATCAAGGGAAGATTGAGGAATGGCATCAATGTGGAGTACATCCCGCTTGAAGTATTTGAAAATAATAGCCATATCAAATGCCTTTTTCCCAAGTCCTACTCTCTCAAGGTTAACAATCTCAATCTCACAAATAGCAATTACTATGAAAGGTAATTCCACCTGCAACTCTACCAAACAGTTTACCGTGGGAACAATAAAAGAAGAGGCTTTGAAAGGAACTCCATGAAAACCAAGCTCTCTAAATGGTATATCAAACTCTAGTTCAAAATATTTTAGATGAGGCTGCTCCCATAGCTCTCTTACTCGCTTGAAAAATCCTTGAAACTTTGTATTGATTTTATTTTTCCTGTCCCTCTCTTGTTGTTCTTCCTCAATTTCATCAGGATCATACATTGACATTCTTGCCCCTCCTAAATTTTGGACCACATCCATTACATCCATATAAAACTAGACATCCTTGGTCTTCTTGGTTCCCACGCCATGATATGGTTATGCAAATGAAAATGAAGCAAAGTAATCATCTCCTTCTCTGTTGGCTAGAAGAATGCATGCTTAATGTTTTGATTCATGATATCAGCTCTCTCTTCTGCTCTCATGGTTAAATACCAAAATCCAGTGTGGTGGGCCTCCAAAGTTCCAATCATCTTTTGTCCTCTTCCACCAAATGTTGGCCTGATCCACAAGTCTCCCAGCCTAATTGGCTTTTTTTTTGAAAGTTGAAGTTTCTCCTAAGTCACCAGTGCAGCTCTCTCTGCCTTTTTAGACTCTTTCATTGCTACAGATCGTCTCTGGGATTTAATCATTTGTACCACATGGTTTATGTGCTTTGAATCCTTGCATCTAAAGGAAATTAACTTAACCTAAATACTACTAGGGAATTTCAATGTTGCCATTGTAGTTGGCATTAAAGCCGATACCTGCAACATTGAAAATTATCCTTATATAAGAATTCCCTCCATCTTCTTGGCTTGTAACACTCTTGATGGTGGCTACATGAAATCAGATTCTGATTCCTCTTCTACATCAAAGGGTTCATATCCTTGATCTGACTCTTTGGAATTATCAAAATCAGAATCACTAGCTTCCATATTCAAAAATTCCCAACCACCATCTTCAAAAAAATTATCTGGATCATCAGTAATAATCTCCAAAATTGGCCACTAGTTCAAGTTCATTCTGCTTTCATAATATTTTATATCCATGGAGTTCAGCCATTCCTTGATGCCATCAAGGGAAGATTGAGGAATGGCGTCAATGCGGAGTACATCCCGCTTGAAGTCTTTGAAAATAATAGCCATATCAAATTCCTTTTCCCAAGTCCTACTCTCTCATGGTTAAGAATCTCAATCTCACAAATAGCGATTACTATGAAAGGTAATTCCACTTGCAACTCTACCAAATAGTTTACCGTAGGAACAATAAAACTAGAGGCTTTAAAAGGAACTCCATGAAAACCAAGCTCTCTAAATGGTATATCAAACTCTAGTTCAAAATATTTTAGATGAGGCTGCTCCCATAGCTCTCTTACTTGCTTGACAAATCCTTGAAACTCTGTACATACTAATTTTATTTTTCATGTCCCTCTCTTGTTGTTCTTCCTCAATTTCATCAGGATCATACATTGACCTTCTTGCCCCTCCTAAAGTTTGGACCACATCCATTACCTCCACATAAAACTATACATCCTTGGTCTTCTTGGTTCCCACGCCATGATATGGTTATGCAAATGAAAATGAAGCAAAGTAATCATCTCCTTCTCCGCTGGCTGGAAGAATGCATGCTTAATGTTTTGAAACATGATATCAGCTCTCTCTTATGCTCTCATGGTTGAATACTAAAATCCATTATGGTGGGCCTCTAGAGTTCCAGGCATCTTTTTTCCTCTTCCACCAAATGTTGGCATGATCCACAAGTCTGGCAGCCTAATTGGCTTTGTTTTTGAAAGCTGAAGTTTCTCCTGAGTCACCAGTATTAATTGTAACTTTTTTGAAATTTTATTATGGTATGTGCACTTTGATATGATGTAATATGATTATGCTTTTGTCTCATATGTTGTAATATTAGATATATAACAGAAAAATAAATTATTGCATGAAATAAATAATAACTTTTCATTCTAAATATTTTTTTTGGCAGAACACGGGTCTTCCAGAAGATCAAGATGATCCTCAACATGATAGAGATCTACAAAATATTGGTTTTGTCGGTACATATCACATGGAAGAGGATGATGATGATGCAAATGCAGAAGACATCAAGGCCGATGAAAATTATGATGACGACGACAATGATGGTGATGATGATGATGAGATAGTTGGTGGTAGTAACTAGTGACATTCATGATCATATAGACTGCATCATGGATCATTGTTGATATATCATTATGATGACTCTTTTCATGGTTACTATCATATGTATCATTTTCACGGCCTATAGTACTATATTATTTAGTTGTATCATATTGACATGTATCATTTTCACTATATCATCTTGACTTGTATCAGTTTGAGTTACATAATTTATCAATTTTATTTATATCATTTGTACATGTATCATTTTCACTTATGTCAACTGTTGGACATGTATCATTTTGACATGTTTTTGATGTACTCGCATATTTGACTTTCACTTGTTTTAGTTATATATGATGATGATCTTATCAGTATTGACTTGTCAATTTATATATATTAAAAGTGGTCAATGATTTTCGGATGGATATTTATTGCGTATGATGATTTTAATTTACTGCTCAGGATGGATGTTGTCAAATTCAATTAAATTATAGATATTTGACTCACTTCTTTTAATTATAAATGATGATCATGTTACAATAATAGTTCAGGCGGTGATGAAAGGTAAAATTAATGGTTGGTACCTCCAGAACGTAATTGAAAAAATCAGAGAAGTGTTAATCTCTTTTGAAATTTTTGTGGTAAGCCACATTAAAAGAGGTGGTAATGTGGAAGTGGATGTCTTATCTAAATGGGCTTTAAATTTTGGTGAAACGGGGGAATTCAAGTTGGAGGATTTTAGAGGTGTTAAGTTAGTGGACCTAGGTGAAAACACAGCACCTTAAATGAACAAGGTGGTGAAGTGAGTGGAGTAGGTTTGACATGACAAGCGAAGGTAGGGGTGGCAGGCGGTGGTGAAGTAGTACTTCATTAATAGCAAGCCCTCGATTAAGATGTGTTAATTTCATTTGGAAAGGGTTGAGAAAAACTATACAAAAAACTTTGGTGGTGGCAGCACTGGCTGTCAAGAGAAATGGAATCCAATTTCACCTTCCAGTCAGGAAGATTTTTGGGCCCGTTTTATGGAGAGGCGTCCAAAAAACAACAACAAGGCCTTTTCCTTGCTGACGACAAGCGGCTAGTGCAGTGTGCAAAAATAATTTGTGGCAGGGATTTCGGCTCTCTAAAACACAGATATCAAACCAACATGGACTTTTACTCCTTAATTACGGCGCGGGGCTTGGATTTAGGTGAACCAGTGGAAATGGTGAGGATGGTGATGCAGAAAATTGTGCATGAATATTTTCTGGTAGGCATGGAGTCCATTCTCGAATGGGCGGTTCTGGGTGTAGGTTTAGATTATTCTGAAGGACTAGTAGATGATGAAATTGAGGAGCTCTATGAGAGATTGGGGCTCAAACCCTTTATTCATTGGCCTGAAGGAAAATACAAAGCTTGTTGCTATGAGGAAGCGCATTTGGGATGGAAAGCGCTCAAACTCTTCATCCAAGCAAAGGGGGAGATGCAGGGATTGGAAACGAAAAGGAAGAGCCAAAAGAGGAAGTCGGGGAAGTGGAGGAAGAAGAAGCCATTGGGTCCAGGTGGAGCTCATTAAGACTGGTTGTGTTTGTCTGTGTTTGATTTTGAATTCTCCCTCTGCTTTTGTTCTATTAAAGTGTGTAACTCTGAACATTGTTAATGGTGGTTATTTTTTGTAAGGATTTTACTGGTAAACAGTTACAGGGGTTACGAGTTTTATTTAATGTTTTACTTTGCACGTTAAGGTGCCTCTATTTTTTGTCATTTCTTGTGGAATTTTGGTGGGTAATGACACTGAACAATAGATGTACTTTTTTATCTTTACAAGCAATACAAAAATTTGTGTTACCGACCCAAAAAAAAAATTATCTTGTTATTTAATCATATGAGTTAAATAATTAAACTACTTAGTCTATAATCAAATGAGTTATTTAAGAGGCACGATATATTTAACTAATTAAATTAAAATAAAACATATTAAATTTATAAATGGAAGCAAAACAAGAAGCATTTTTAGAAGCAAAAAAGGAAGCAACAATGGAAGCCAAACTAGAGGAAATCTTGGAAGCAAAATCGCATTAAAACCACAAACCAAAATGTCCAAGCCAAACCAAAGCCGTCCCTGCGCCCCAGTACGTTCAAACGGAGGCAAACCGAGCGCAAACCGAAAAATCCAGCCAAAACCACAAACCCAGCAAAACGGCTAAACCGAAATAAAAACCAGAAGAAAACGGAAGATGAAGCCAAAACGTTTCAAATCGAGTTTCGCCAATGAAATTGATTTTACGTTATCCCGTTACTGAAATAAATTGAGAAAGCCGGTTTTCAGCACCGTATCATACCCAAATTTTGCTAAAATCAATCAGCAAACATCCGCCAAACCGGTATCCATCCATAAAGCATGCTTAAGTTTAGCACTAACCAAATTTCCCAATTCGTGAACTGAAATACACTAAAATCTAGCGCTATTTTAGGCGTTATTTTACTGTTCTACTATAGTGACCTAGGCAGTCAACTCCATCAAAATAGGAGGATTCCATTTATTGAAAGCATAGAAAAGAGAGGGAGGAAGTTATGCATGCACTAGATTTGGTCAAAGCAGACTTGCCCCAACAAGAATCCAGCACAACACACTCCCTATATTTTCTCAACAAACAAACATGACCATTAAAAGGTAGCTATAATCTTTCATTCGAACTAGGAATTTCTCTCCATTGGAAGTGTCCCTCCATTGAGAGTTTTCCCTCCTTTGACCTCTTAATGACCATCTTTTTTACTTTCTTGGCAACCGACCAGTTGGCAGGAGTTTCTTCCACTTTACAGGCTTCGTTGACATCAGCATCTTAATGTGAACCTGCATAATGACATTAGCATGCACAAACAATTGCATATCCATAATTACCTTAAATTAACATCCATTCAACCACATGTAAAATTAACATAGATAATTCACATAGCATGTTAGTGTCATTAAAAGTCACAAAGATAATCTTATGCCCAAAGTTTATGGTTTTAAGGAAATAAAATGGAAAATGTCAACAACCAAGTGCCAAAGTCTATGGTAACAACAGCAAATATATAATAAATCCCATCAAAATTGAGTCATTAATTGGACTCATCATCTCCCCCCAACCTAATGTTTTGTTGGTCCTCCAATAGAGGAAGCACTATTCATTTTCCTAGTTAGAGTTCTAAAGTCACCAACTGCCAACTATCCCAGATCAATCTATGCAATATTTGAATTGGGATCCCAGTAGAATCCTTGCGCTTTTTCCAATTTGTTCCTCCTTGGCCTTTCCATAGCTATGTCATACTGATAATATCTGTAATCAGGTACAGGCCACAACAAAGTAGGTGGCTGAAATGTTAATTGAAGCCAATACTATTGGTTCATCCTCGTAATCTACATGTACCTCTCAATTCGTTTGCATGTTACAACATAATTTTGCAAGGAGTGGGGTTCAACTTGTTTCAAATGATCTATCAAACTACTCCACCTCTGTGATATGTACCCCATTACTGATTTCCCTATAGTAGTAGCTACCTTCTCCTATTCCTTGTATGCTTCTTCCCTGATAGGCATGATCCTATTTTTGTAGCTTGTGCTATAAATAATTTTGTGCCATGTTTGGTAAATGTCTACAGGGTTACTGGATTCAGCTCTAAGAGGCAAGGGAGTATGGAGTTCTCTTTCCATGTAAGTTCTAAACTATTGTCCCCAGCTAATTTCATGTTGGATCTAGGACATAAATGCCCTCAAATGGATATCTCCAATGTATATTAATGGATTCTAATCATGATCATTAGGCACAACATAATTATACAGGTACAATTCACACAACATATTTTTAACTTCAAAAGGGGAAGATTGGTAGGCCTAGAAAAACTCATGTGGAGTTTCAATAGAAGGGATCAAACCTAAAATAATCCTTGACAGTTTAAAGGAAAGATTTCACTCCTTCAAATGCAGTGCATATACTCTTGGAGGAGTTCTACATGCCAGCATTTGGGGTACTAAAGCTACCACATTATCTACCTTATCCTTTAAGGCAGCAATCTCTTCATTCTTTTCTTCAATTTCTGTATTTTTATTTTTAACTTCTTCCTGTAGCTTGTGTTTTTCCTTTTTCCACTCCTCTTTCCTTTGCATCTCATTCCATAGGTTCGGAGCTACAAGATTCCATGAAAAATTTGGAGGTTTATGTGTTCCTACCAAAATATTTCCTCGCACCGATTCTTGATGTTCAAATGGCACCAATTGCAGTGATTTTGGTTGTTCCTCTTGCTCAGGTTGCAGTGGTTCTTGATTCTCATCTTGCTCTTGTTTTTCAACCTGTTTTGCAATATCAGCAAGCTCTGCTCATATGTTTTCTTGTTCTTCAAAAATATGTTTTTCTTCAACATTTACCTGCTCCATAGGGGCTTCTATCTCCTTCCTAGGTGTTTTTCTGAACCTAGGGCTTCTCTTTGGAGGCATATCAACAGCTAGCCCAGCTAGTTTTGATTTCTTAGGAGGGATTTTATGTTTTTCGTTGACTGCAAGAAGACCAGTGTCATCATCCTTCTGTTTCCTAGGGATTGGTGTTACTTTTTCTTCCGTTTGCTTCTTGGCCTTCCCTTTTCTCATTTCTACCTCTCTCATTTGTGCCTCCTCTTTTCTAATGACAGCCCTAGTTCGAACTGTGGTTTTGGGAAGAACATTAACATCAGGGTCTGAGGATGAACTTTCCTCATTTGAATATTTTGATTCAGAGGAGCCAATTTCTATAGCTACTTCAGCTACAGGAGGGTTTATGCTAGGGTTTACACCAAAGGTTGAAGCTCCAGGAGTGGTTTTAACAACCCTCTCGCCCCTACTAACCCTACGAGCTTGAGGCTAACCTCTAGGATGCACATAAACTGATCAATTTTTTCAAATTCCTCCCATGTCATACTAGACACCTCTTGCAAAGATTTCTCTAATAACAATTTTATCAAGCAATGATGGGAGACAGAATTATCCCTACCTTTTTGTGTTTCAGTTGTCATGATTGCAAGGAGGTTATACAGCACATTGGGCACGTTCATCCTTCTTCCATGTCTCATATGGTTCAGGAGCTTAAAATGCACAGAATGGAGGCATGACTGGCGGCCCTCACAAGTAATATGTACTTAACAATGTGGACGGCTACTTATTTCCACTTCTCTGGAAAAGAAGTTCTCCTCATTCCTTGCTTATCTACAACTAGCGAAGGGTCACTATGTTCAGTGAATTATGCCCTAACTGACCTTGCATCCCTGGAAGTAGGGTATGGCTCTCCATCGGCAGGAAAACCCGTTACCTCTGCAATTCTCTCCTCAATGACTATCACTTCTAACCCTTTTACCATTGTCTTCTCGTCAGAGAGTGTTTGTGCAAATTCTAGTGCAATGTCCTCATTGAAGCTGTCAATTTTCAAGAAGTAGTCCAACCATCCACAATTCTTAAACTCAGCCAGAGAAAGTTCATCCTGCAGTATCACATCATGAATTGTAGGTTCATTCTTGATCAGTTGACTGCCCATTGTTTCAGTTACCCACAATCAAGAAAACACTTCTGCGAAATTTCCTTTCCTGCAATCTTTCTCTAAAAACCCAATTCCTTCTTCTTCCTACAACTCCTTTGTAGTGCTAACGCCAATGTCATATGAAATTTACCTTTTTGGTGACGTTTAATATTATGACTAAGTAAATAAAGGAACATAAATGAAGGGTATCATCAAGAAAAATGGTGGCAGTTCAATGTCATATCACACATGCAAGCCTTCATTTCAACTATTTCATTCAAATTGGCTCATTTCAAATTTGTTGACATGTATGACACATGAACTTGTGGGTTGACACTCCCCCAACCTAAATTAGAGCAT